>PITA01010252.1:0-73030 GCA_004023965.1 Spilogale gracilis
ATATGCACCCCAATGTTCATCGCAGCAATGGCCACAATCGCCAAACTGTGGAAAGAGCCAAGGTGCCCATCAACAGATGAATGGATAAAGAAGATGTGGTACATATATACAATGGAATACTGTGCCTCCATCAGAAAGGATGAATATCCAACTTTCGTAGCAACATGGACTGGACTGGAAGAGATTATGCTGAGTGAAACAAGCCAAGAAGAGAAAGTCAAGTATCGCATGGTTTCACTTACTTGCGGTGCATGAGGGGCAAACTGGAGGACAGTGGGAGAAGGAAAGCAAATGGGAACTAGGGTAATCTACGGAGGGAAACGAAACAACAGAGACTTTGGACACAGAAACAAACTGAGGGACTTGGAGGGAGGGGGGTGGAGGGATGGGAGAGCCTGGTGGTGGATACTGGAGACATCTAAAGCGTGGAGCACCGGGTGTGGGGAATGGGGAATGAATATTGAAACACTGGAAAAAAAAAACTTTAGTAACAATAAAAAAAAAATCTAATGAAGTACTGAATTGTAACTAACATAACATAAAAAATAAAAATAAAGTGCTGAAACAAACTATCCACTGATACTTTTATATCTGGAAAAATTGTGCTTAAAAATTGATAGAAAAATGAGACATTTCCAGATAAACAAAAGCTAAAGGAGTTCATTATGAGTAGGCTTGTCCTACAAAAAGTGCTGAAGGGAGTCCTTCAAGCTGAAATAAAGGAAAATAGACAGCAACTCAAAGATATATGATTATATCAAATTCTCTATTACTAGTAAATACATAAAACAAATTAAAAACTAGTGATATTGTAATTTTGGTTTATAACTTTTTATAACTTTATATTTTTATAGAATTTCAAAGACAAAAGCATGCAAATAATTATGAAACTATGTTATTGAGTACACAACATACAAAGATATAATTTGTGACATCAGTCACATGAATTGTAAGACACAGCTGTAAAGGAGTAGAGTTTTTTCTTAAGGATTTTATTTTTAAGTAATCTCTACACCCAATTTGGGGCTCAAACTCACAACCCTGAAATCAAGGGTCACTATGATCTACCAACTGAGCTAAGCAGGCACCCCAGGACTAGGATTTTCATATGCAATTAAGATAGTTTTGATATAAAATTGTCCTTTGGGATGTTATATATAATCCCCATGGTAATCACAAAGGAATGTGCAATTCCATGCAACCTCTATCAAAAAGTAATAACAAAATCTTCCCTAACATCATCTGGAATCTCAAAGGACACCAAGTAGCAAACAGTCTTGACATATAAGAACAAAATTGGAGAACTCACAGCTCTTATTTCAAAATTTATTACAAAGCCATGCAAATCAAAACAATGTGTTACAGGTATAAAGACAAATCTATAGATTGATGGAATAGAATAGAGAGCACAGAAATAAACCCTCACTTCTATGATCAAATTATTTTTCATGAGGATGCCAAGATCATTCAATACTGGAAAGACTGTATAGCAATATGCAAAAGAATGAAGTTGGAAAAAGTAACATACAAAAATTAACTCAAAATGGATGGAAGACCTAAATGTAAGGACTAAAATTAGAAAACTTAGAAGAGCAAATAAGAAGTTTCATTGCATTGGTTTGGCAATGATTTGCTGGATATGACGCCAGAAGCATAGGCAACAAAGGGGAAACTCAATAAATGGATTTCATCAAAATCTAAAACTTTTTTTATCAAAGAACATTATCAACAGGGAGAAAATGCAACTCATGGAATGAGGAAAATATTTGCAAATCACATATCTAATAAATGGTTATTAGTCAGAATATATACAAAGTACTCCTAAAATTTAACAAGAAAAAACACAACTCAATATTGTGTAATTCCACTTACATGAGGTACCTAAAGTACTGAAATTCACAAAGACACAAAGTAGAATGATAGTTGCCAGGTGTTGGGGACACAGGATGAACTAGAGTTATTGTTTAGGAGGAAGGGAGTTTCAGTTTGGGCATATGGAAAATGTTTTGGAAATGGTGGTGATGGGTGCACAAAAATATGAATGCATTTACACCATTAAACTGTACACTTAAAATTGTTAAAATGATACATTTTATATCATCTATATCTTACTAGAAAAAAATTTCCAAAAATTCCTCAAAAATGAAGCTGTTTGGATCTGGACTTTTCTTTGTGGTAAGGTTTTCTAGGGAATTTAAAGGTTTTTTCTAGATTATTTTAATGAATATGGGATTATTCAAATGTTTAAATTTTTCTTGGGTTAATCAAAATATAAGTTTGTAGGAATTGCTATATTTCATATAAATTTTCCCAATGAATTTGTCCTGCTCATATTGTAAATACTTAATACCATCTTCAATAACATCCATTTGTTATTTTTGATATTGGCTACTTGTTTCTCCTCTCCTTTATTAATTCATTCTTACCAGTCCTTTATTAATTTCATAATTCTTTTCAGATAGTCAATTTTTGGCTAGGTTTTTCCTTGTTAGCATTTTCCTTAATTTTTTAAAAAATATTTTATTTATTTGACAGAGAGAAACACAGCGAGAGAGGGAACACAAGCAGGGGGACTGAGAGGGAAAAGTAGGCTTCCTTTAGCCCGATATGGGGCTTGATCCCGGGTCTCCAGGATCATGACCTGAGCCGAAGGCAGTTGCTTAACCAACTGAGCCACCCAGGCGCCCCCAGTTTTCCTTAATTTTCTTAGTTTCTAATTTTTTTTCATTTTTTTCTTTCTTCAGGTATATTTCTAACTTCTTGAAGGGATTGATGATTTTCAGTGTTTCTTATCTTTTAATATATGAATTTAAGCACATATAATCTCTATAAGAATAATATTTGATGCATTCTACATGTTTTTGAAAAGATATACTTACATTGTCATTTATTCAAAATATATTTTAATACATTGCAGTTTCTTCTGTGATCCTTGGTTTCTTTAGAAGTATGTTGCTTAATTTTTAAGTATTTGGAAATATTTTCTAGTCTTTTTTTGTTATATTTATAGCTTAATCACACTGTGGTCAGAAAAAAAATTCTGCGTGATGTAAATACGCTGAAACATATTGAAATTTACAGCCTATTGTATGTTAAGATTTGGTAAATGCTCCCTGTGTACTTGAAAAGAATGTGGGTTTTTTTGCAGTTATTGGGTTCAGTGCTCCATACATATCAAACTGGTCATTGACTTTGTGGCCTGTAATTTTTCTAGTTACTGAGAAAGTTTTATTGAAACTCTCATTATGATTGTGTTTTCTTTTTCCTTTGGCAGTTTTGCTTCATTTATTTTGAAGGTATGTTATTATGTTGTACTTAATTATATCTTCTTATGACTAATCATTTTGTAATTACTAAATATCCTTCTATCAACAGTAATGTTTTTCACGTTGAAATCTATTTCATCCTTTATTAATGTGTGACTAAAACAGCTTAATCTAGGTGAGAGCTTTTAGAGTCTATATTTTCCTATCTTTTAACTCACAGCCATTTTGTATTCTTACATTTGAAGTATGTCCCTTCTAAGAAGCATATAATTTTTTATCCAGTTAGTTAATTTTTATATTTAATTGCAGTATATAATCCACATATATTTAATATAAACAGTCATCTACTTATATTAAAAATATATTCTTACTACTTCTGTTCCATTTGCCTGAACATTTCTATGTCCTTTTTATTCTCTGTCCTTTTTTGTTAGCTACTTGTTGGTTTATAGAGTTATATACATCTATTTTGGTGGATGTCATTCTTGTTATTGCTTGCATCTCAGATGATGGTTTTGTGCATAAATAACTCCATTTAGTATTTCCTTTAGTGAGGATCTACCTGTGAAAATTTTCCTTTGTATTTCTTTCTCTAAAAATGTTTTTTAGGGGTGCCTGGATGGCTCAGTCATTAAGGGTCAGCCTTCAGCTCAGGTCATGATCCCAGGGTCCTGGGATCAAGCCCTGCATTGGGCTCCCTGATCAGCGGGCATCCTGTTTCTCTCTCTCTCACTCCCCCTGCTTGTGTTCCTTCTCTTGCTGTGTTTCTCTCTGTCAAATAAATAAATAAAATCTTAAAAAAATAAAAAAATAAAAATGTTTTTTATTTCATCTTAAGTTTTGCCAATATAAACATTTTAAACCTCTAATTTCCCCCTCATAACTGCTTTAGCTTCGTCCCACAAATTGTGATACACAGTGTTTTTTAACTTTCTTTGAGAGTTCTTTTGCCTTTGATTATTTAGAAACTTGGTTAATTTTTAAATAATTTGTGTTTTACTAGATGTATTATTGCTATTGATTTCCAATTTAATTCTTCTTATGGACTGAGGACATACTTTGTATGATTTCAGTCCTTTTCATTTACTGAACTTTATTTATGGTCTAGGTTATGCACTCTCTGTTTGCTAGGGGTCCTCTTCAGTAAGTGTCAAATTGGTCAAGGAAAGAGTATTATGAAGTCTGTATCTTTAGTGACAGTCTTTATCTTGAAATCTATCTTATTTGATACTAATAAAGCCACTCCAGCCTTCTTTTATTTGCTGTATGCATGGTGCACTATTTTTTATCCTTTCCTTTGCAGATTATCTGTGTTTTATTTTTAACTGCATCTCTCGAAGACAGCATGTAGTTGAACCTTTATTTTTTATAAAAAAATTCCATTCTGGAGGCACCTGCATGGCTCAGTTGGTTAAACAGCTAACTCTTGATTTTGGCTCAGGTCATGATCCCAGGGTCTTGAGATCCAGCCTCAAGTATGGCCTCATGCTGGGTGTGGAGCCTTCTTAAGATTCTCTTTCTTCCTCTCCCTCTTCCCCTCCCTCTCATGCATGTTCTCTCTCTCTCTCTCTCTCTCTCTCTCTCTCTCTCTCTCTCTCTCAAAAAATCCTTTCTGGGTCGCCTAGGTGGCTTTGTTGATTGGACTTCCGGTTCTCAGTTTTGACTTGGGTCATAATCTTAGGGTTGTGGGGCCAGGCCCTGAGATGGACTCCATGCTCTGCCCAGAGTCTGTTTGGAATTCTTTCCCTCTTCCTCTCTTCTGCTCCTCCACAAACTCAAGTGGGCATGCATGCTCTCTCTCTCTTTCAAAAATAAATAAGTAAAATCTTTTTTTAAAAGTTAAAAAAAATCTATTCTAATAATGTGTGGATTCTAATTGGAGCATTGAATCCATCAACATCTCATGGTCTTATTGATAGGGCTGTATTTAGACATTTAGGTTTACCATTTCAATATTTGTTATTTCCTTGTGCCCTCTTTCTTTTGTTCTCCTTTCCTCCACTTTTGGATTACTTGAGTAATCTCTGTTGATTGAATTCCATTCTTAGTTATCTATTTGTTATTTTTCTATACTTGCTAATATATTTTTTATTTGTTGCTCAGACTTATAGTTAATATTATGCCACTTCATATGGAAGGTTGAAATCTTGTGACCGTATAGAACCATTTGCCTCTATCATCTTTAATGCTATACTTTTTATGTGTATTGCTTCTCCATGTATAAGCCATAAGGAAATATTATGATTTGGGCTTTAAGTTGTTACATATATATTAGAAAAATGTAGACTTTTATCATTACCTATTCGCTATTTTTGATGATCTTTATTCCTTCCTGAAGAGTTGAGTTTCTTTTTCATATAACTGCCTTTCAATTTGAATAATTTTCTCAGCATTTTTCATAGTTTGAGTCTACCAGCAATAATTTATCTTAAGATTCTGTTATCTTAAAATGTCTGTTTCTCCTTCATTCTTGAATGATATTTTCTTTTTATACAGAATTCTGGGTTAAGTGTTTTTTTTTCTCTCCAGTACTTAAAGATAGTATTCCATTGTTTTCTGTCCACACTAATTTCTTGTGAATTATTTCTTTGAGTGTAATGTGTTAATTTTCTCTGACTGTCAAAGACTTTCTCTTTGTCATCGGTCTTCAGTGATTTAACTAGGAAGTGCATAGGTATAATTTTGCCTCTCAGCTACTGCTTGAATATTAGTAAATGTCTCAAGAGAAATGTCAGACCCATGTGCGTGTGTATTTCTTCCAAGTACTGGGCCCTGCAAGTTCGCTATTATGGTAGCTTCTTGATGACTTCAAAAAATTTTTAAAAATATTTTTACATTTTGAGTTTATCTTTGTGTGTGGCCTAGGAGAATAGTTGAGTTTCATTCTTCTATATGTAGCTGTCCAATTTTTCCAGCACCATTTATTGAAGAGACTGTCTTTTTTCCACTGAATATTTTTTCCTGCTTTGTTGAATATTATTTGACCATAGAGTTGTGGGTCCATATCTGGACTCTCTGCTCTGTTCCATTGGTCTATGTGTCTTTGTGCCAGTACCATGCTATCTTGGTGATCACAGCTTTGTAATAAAGCTTGAAATGAGGCAGCATGATGCCCCCAGCCTTGTTTTTCTTTTTCAACATTTGCTTAGCAATTCAAGGTCTTTTCTTTTTCTATATACATTTTAGGATTGTTTGTCCCACCACTTTGAAAAATGTTGGTGGAATTTTGATCAGGATGGCATTGAAACTATAGATTGCTCTGGGCGATATAGACATTTTAACAATGTTTATTCTTCCAATCCATGAGCATGGAATGCTCTTCGATCTTTTTGTGTCTTCTTCAATTTCTTTCATGAGTGTTCTGTAGTTCCTCGAGTACAGATCCTTAACTTCTTTTTTTTTAAGATTTTATTTATTTGACACAGAGAGAGAGATCACAAGTAGGCAGAGAGGCAGGCAGAGAAAGGAGGGGAAGCAGGCTCCCTGCCGAGCAGAAAGCCTGATGTGGGTCTTAATCCCAGGACCCTGAGATTATGACCTGAGCCAAAGGCAGAGGCTTAACCCACTGAGCCACACAGGCACCCCAGACCCTTAACTTCTTAAGTTAGGTTTATTCTTAGGTATCTTATGCTTTTTGGAGCTATAGTAAATGGAATCGATTCTCTGATTTACTTTTCTATATTTTCATTGTTAATGTATAAGAATGCAACTGATTTCTGTCCACTGATTTTGTATCCTGCCACATCACTGAATTATTGTATGGGTTCTCATAGTTTAAGGGCAGAGTCTTTTGGGTTTTCCATATAAAGTATCATGTCATCTGTGAAGAGAGTGAGTTTATTTCTTTTTCTTGTCTGATTGCTGTTGCTAAGACTTCTAACACTATGTTGAACAGTAGTGGTGAGAGTGGGCATCTTTGTCTTGTTCCTGATCTCAATGGGAAGGCTGTCAATTTTTCCCCATTGAGAATGATATTCGCTGTGGGGTTTTCGTAGACAGAATTTATGAGGTTGAGGAATGTTCCCTTTATCCCTCTATTTTGAAGAGTTTTAATCAGAAACAGATATGTATTTTGTCAAATTATCCTTCTGCATTAATTGAGAGGACCATGTGGTTCTTAAAGACCTCAGTGTGAGGCAGGAATCTATCAGAATCCTAGAGGAGAACATAGGCAGTAACGTCTTTGACATCGGCCACAGTAACGTCTTTTAAGACACGTCTCCAAAGGCAAGGGAAACAAAACTAAAAATGAACTTTTGGGACTTCATAAAAATAAAAAGCTTTTGCACAGCAAAGGAAACAGTCATCAAAACAAAGAGGCAACCCACAGAATGAGAGAAGATATCCATAAATGACACTATAGACAAAGGGCTGATATCTAAGAATAGGCACTTCTCCATAGAAGACATACAAATGGCTAACAGACACATGAAAAAAATGTTCATCATCATTAGCTATCAGGGAAATTCAAATCAAAACCACATTGAGATACCACCATATACCAATCAGAATGGCCAAAATTAACAAGACAGGAAACAAGTGTTGGAGAGGCTGTGGAGAAAGGGGAACCCTCTTACACTGTTGGTGGGAATGCAAGTTGGTGCAACCACTTTGGAAAACATTGTGGAGATTCCTTAAAAAATAAAAACAGAGCTACCATATGACCTTGCAATTGCACTACTGGGTATTTACCTCAAAGATACAGACGTAGAGAAAAGAAGGGCCATATGTACCCTAATGTTCATGGCAGCAATGCCACAATCACCAAACTATGGAAAGAGCCAAGGTGCCCTTCAACAGACGAATGGATAAAGAAGATATGGCCCATATATACAATGGAATATTACACCTCTATCAGAAAGGATGATATCCAGTTTTGTAGCAACATGGACCAGATTGGAGGAGAGTATGCTGAGTGAAATAAGCTAAGCAGAGAAAGTCAAGTATCATATGATTTCACTAACTTGTGGAACATAAGGAGTAATATGGAGGACAGTGAGAGAAGGAAAAGGAAAGGAAATGTGAATTGGAGTAAATCGGGGAGATACTTTCTACTTAGAAACAAACTGAAGGTCTTCGAAGTGAAGAGGGTGGGGGGATGCCTGAGCCCGGTGGTGGGTATTGAAGGCAGATATTTTATTTCATGGAGCACTGGGTGTGGAGCATAAACAATGAATTTTGGAGCACTGAAAAAATAACATAAAAATAAAATAATGTAATAACAAAATAAAAAACACATTACCATTTAAAAAATACATTTTTCCAGCTTTTCTATTTGTTCACAGCAAGAAATTCATTCTGCAAAAGGTTAGTTCTCCATTGGAGGAAGTAGAAAATATAATTTTTTGTTATTATATTCATCATTGTAAAATGCTCTTTCTTTTCTTTATAAAGTTTCCTCTAGAGGTTATACAATGAGAAGCTGAATAACTTATTAAGGATACAGTCTCTGGATTCTGGCTACCTAGGTTTAAAATCTCATTTCTGCCATTTAGTATCTTTATTTTGTTGGGAAGTTTATTTAATTTCTCCAGGCTTCTTTTCTTCTCATCAGTAAAGATGGGGCTATAAAAGCAAGTACTTCAAGGTGTTGGTATATGAAATAAATGAATTGATATGTATGAAGTGCTTAAACAAGTACCTGAAAATTAGTTGTGCAGTAAAGTGTTTGTAAAATAAAATACCTTTTATTGTAAGAATATTATTACTAATGACTAGTCAACTGACTTCTTTTCATCTTTTACACATCCAACAAATTTGAGTACATAACTTGGTGAAACATTAGATAGGGTGAATGACTGCTATGGAATGGGTTTTCTCAAAGCAAATGTAGTTGAGAAGAAGGAGAGATGCTATATAGTTGGGGGATCACTACGGCTTTATGGAATATGTGATATTTGAACTAGACCATTAAGATTGGATAAATATTGGGCACCTGGGTGGCTCAGTGGGTTAAAGCCTCTGCCTTCGGCTCAGATCATGACCTCAGGGTCCTCGGATCAAGGCCCGCATCGGGCTCTCTGCTCGGCAGGGAGCCTGCTTCCTCCTCTCTCTCTGCCTGCCTCTCTGCCTACTTGTGATCTCTCTGTCAAATAAATTAATTAAAAAAAAAAGATTGGATAAATATTTTGGATAGGTTTTCAAGAAGGGGATAACATGGACAGGGGCAATTTATGTATAGAGCATGAACAAAATTTTGAAACAACAAAATGATCTGAGAGACTGGAAATAGCATGAAACAGTAGAAATAGTAATTCCGATGTCAGGTAAAGAAGTGTGTTCTTAATTAAATAGGCAAATGAAAGTCATTTGGTGACCTAATGTCTAACAGTAGGAGAACACTTTAGTGAATCATAGAACATCAAATCAATGGACTATTATGTAACCATGAGGTTAGATCATTTGGAGATTACGTAGTAATATCCACAAGTTCTTAAGAAGAAGTAAGTGATCTGAACAAAATACAAAGTTATATTTATGCTAGCTGAAGTTATTATGACAATCACTTCACAATATATGTAAATCAAACCATCATGGTGTATACCTTAAAATTCTATATTATTATATGTCAATTATTTTTCAAGGTAAAAAATATACAAAGCAACAACAATAACAATGAATAAAATAAATGAACAAGTGATATCTATGCTTTATTAGTAACTCAGAAAAGTTGTCTATTCATATGAGTAAGAACCAGAGGAGAGAATCATAAAATAAATTATTTTTAGAAGTGGTAATATTATAGGTTATCTTTCTTTTCATGATGTTTTATGCTTCTATCACAAAGAAAATAAAATATAATTGAAATCAGGGCTATTTTTTAGGAGAATCAATTCATCTTTGAGATATGAAATAAACTAGTTGAGATAAGTAAAAAACCATTAGGACCTAGAAGAGGGGTTGTGGGGACTTGGACCAGAGTTACAGTAATAAGATAGAGAAGAATAATAAGTTTTCAATGCCAGCAAAAATTGAGAGTTCACATATATAGAAATCTAAGAGGGTGTAAGATGTGGGGGAGTGAGTAATGCAAGTGGAATGGGAAAGTCAAGGTGTTTCCAGAGGTCCATTTTCAGAATGGTAGAGAAAGTAAGAAGATTGTAAATGATTAAGAAGTGTGTAGCTGGTGAAATAGGAAGTTTAAACTGTTTTGTCTTGGAAGTTTGGTGGTAATGGCAATGAGATGAGAATGATGTGAGTTTGAGTTATATATAGGAGCAGAAGGAATGTTGTTATTAGACTGAGAACGATAGGAGAAGGATGACAGAAAAGGAAGAGAAGCCAATGACTGAAGATATCAAGAAAAACCTATATAATTGAAGGAATAAAATCATTTTGGTATTGAATAGGGCTAACAAATTTGGTATAAATGAAGCTTCTTTGCATCTATAACATTTTTAGGCATATGCCATGTTTTATATGACTTTTTTACCGAACCTATTCTGCCCTACCTACTTCTCTGAGGTCATACTCTGTTTTCTCCCATTCCACCTCACTTACTCTCTTCTGGCAACATTGACATCCTGACTGTTCCCTAGACACACCAATTAACCTCCTACTTGAATGTTGTTATTCTTGTTGCTCATTCCCCTGTAATGCTTATCCTCAAGAAGTATTTGTGGCTTAATTTCTCACTTCCCATAGGCCTGTACTCACATGCCATCTTGTCTGATCACATCTGGTCACTCTCTTACCTTACCTTGCTTCATCTTATTCAGAGAAAATGTCACTACCTGAAATTATATACTAAATTCTTTGTTTATATGTTTATTGTCAGGCCTCACTAGAAAGTGAGCTCTAGGAAAACAGTCCATTTAGTAATACATCCTTAGAATGCATAATAGTGTCTGGCATATAGCAGATGCTCAGTAAATATTAATTAAATAAATGAATGATGACTGTAACAATCCTGTGAGGTGAGTGGGACAAATGATAATCTAATAATCCCTATTTCATCTGATGAACAAAGAAACTGAGGTTAGAATGCATAAGGGACTTGTCCAACAGCAAGCAGATTTTAAGTGATAGAGTTGGTAGCAGAACCAAATCCTTTGGTATGTATTTTGAATCCCAATACCAGCTGACGACAAAAGGAAAGGTTATCCTTGAAGAGAGGAGCAAAGGAGCAACAGGATGAAGATAGAAAATTTAAAGTGTAGAGCATGCAAACTGAAGGAATTCTTATCAACTAGGAGGGAAGTGTATCTGAGGAATCCAGAAAATAAAATCACGAGAGTGATTTTTGAAGAGAACAGGAAAGATGAACTATACCAGAGAGGACAGCTGGAATAACTGAAGCTGTGGAGTTATAATTTGTGTAGCTTACATATAAATTATTAAAAATGGTGACTGGCTACTTAAAGAGATAGGAGTTATCTATTGTCTGGCGCATGGGCATTTTGATGGTCATGACCTCAGGAGAAGGTAATCACACTCACTGTGACATCGAGTGAGGTGGTGGTTGTTCTAGAAACAGAAATACAAGAAATATTCCTAAAGTTGCGTCTGGTTGGCTCAGTCGGTTAAGTGTTCAGCTTTTGATGTCAGCTCATCTGATCTCAGGGTTGTGAGTTCAAGGCCCACATTGGGCTCCATGTCTAGCATGGAGCCTCTTTAAAAAAAGAAATTTTAAAAAAAGGAATATTCCTAAATATCAGTGGGCATAACTTGCTAACTGATGGGATATCTGGAGTGAATGACTAAAAGTTCTCAACCTGGAGTTTATATTGTTTATACTTTGGGGATAGAAGAATATATTGCTTATGCTCTGGGGGATATAAGAGTTAGAAGTAACTATTATATAAATGTATTTTATTCTTTGCCATATTTCTGAGAAAAAAAAAGTATGCTGAATAGTATGCTGAGATCACAGTCCAAATTTTATAGTACAGAAATGCAAGAGCCAAGTAGAAGCAAATTAGGTATGGGTACAGTTTTTGGACCATTACATCAGAATAATTTTGTGTTTCCACTTTGTGTAAGGGGAAATATTAGCATTGTAAATTTCAGTTATATTAACTCAACTTTATTTCTGGTACAGTGAATTTCAAACAGAAAACAAGATAGCACTTCACATTTAATATCCACTAATGTTGCTAAATTCACCTAATTAAAAGATAACAAAATATTTAATAATGTAAAATTATCTCTGAAGCAAAGTCTTTGGTTATCTCTTTTTATGACAAGAATTAATAGCAGATTTTCTCTCTCACACACACACACATACTATCTTGATAAAGATATATAGTTTTAGAACAATATAACAAACTCCTTGAAAATTCATTTGCATTTATATAATTTAAAGTGTCTTGTTGTGACTACTGTCCTCAAATACTCTGCAAATGAAGGAGTTTATATCTGTGGTAATAAATAAATATGGTTACACACTGTGCTTTGGAACTTGTTTGTATTAAGAACTCAACCTTATTACTTGTGGTATTCCCTACAGGGATGAGAAGTAACAATTCAGAGAAGAGGATAGCAACCATTAAGTCAAAAATGGTCAAACCAATCATACATTTAGAAATTAGCTGTGAACAGAAATGTAGGTAACATATTAAAATTTGCCAAGGAATGAACTAGAGCAAAGAAATAAGCAGAGATGAAAGAAAAGTTGTCCTTTTCCATGTGCCAAAGCAACTGGGGAACCTAAGTGGGAGATGAGTGTAGATTTGGCACTAGATTGAATAAATAACTTGCTGAAAGACTTATGGTCATATATACTGGAAGTTGCAGATAAAATCTGAAGCGAGAGAGGTATGTAGTCTAGTCAACATACAAAAGAACTGGAACATTTTCATAAAATGAGCCTATCTAAGTAATGATCATCCAGAAAAACACATAGAATGATATCAGGACCCCAGAAGACTTCCCCATAATCTCTTCTGGTCACAATCCCCACATTCCCACAGAGGGTAAAAAACCTGACTTCTAACAGCTTTCATGTTTTTTTACTTGATATAAGAGGGATCATACCTCATAAACTTTGTGGTTTCTGGCTTTCATTCAAAATTTTGTATAGGAGAGTCATACAGACTGTTGGTTGTATAGAGTTGTAATAGATGCTTATTGCTGTGTAACATTCCTTTGTGACTCTATAACATCCTACTGTTGATGGGCATTTGGGTTGTTTATATAATCTGGAGTTATTATGAAGGGAGTTATCATGAATATTTTAGTGCCTGTCTTTTGGTCAATATGTATGCTTATTTCTGTTGGATATATACTTAGGCGTATATGGAATGCATCCATTCAGTAGTGACTGACAAAGATTTTTCCTAAGTGGCTGTATCAACTTCATTCTTGCCAGCAGTATGAGAGTCTGAATTCCATATCCTGATACTTGGTATTATTCTTTGTAGCATTTGCAATTCTGGTAGATGTATATTAGTAGTTAATTGACTAATGTAGGTGAGTTCCTTTCCACATGTTTATTAGAGTCACTTGCCCATCTTCTTTTGTAAAGTTCCCATTCTAGTCTTTTTCTCTCTCCCTCTCTTGCTTGTCTTTTCATTATTGATATCCTACAAATATTCTGGACAGAAGTCTTTTCTTGGGTATTGTGAATACCCTTTATTCTGTGAGTTCCTTTTCGCTCTTTTTTAAAAGAAGATTTTGTTTATTTATTTGAGAGAGAGTGAAAGCTAGAGAGCTCATAGAAGGAGAGGGAGAAGTAGACTTGCCGCTGAGTGGAGAGCTGGATGGGGGCTTGATCCCAGGACCTTGAGATCATGATCTGAGCGGTAGGTAGATGCTTAACGGACTGAGCCACCCAGTCACCCCTGTTTTTACTCTTTTCATGGTGACTTTTTTCCTATTCTTTTTTTAAATTTTTTAATATTTTATTTTATTTTTTCAGTGTTCCAAGATTCATAGTTTATGCCCCACATCCAGTGTTCCATGCAATATTGATAAACAGGAGTTCTAAATTTCAATATGGTCCAAATTATCATTGTTTTACTTTATGTTGAATGCTTTTTCTATTCCATTTCAGGAATCTTTGGCTGCTCCAAGTTCACGAAGCTGGGTTTATTTAAATTTGATTTACAATATATTTGAAGTTGATTTTTACACTTTAGTGTAAGATATAGGGATCTAGATATTTTTCTTATGTGACTATCCAATTGTTCCTTCACTATTTATTGAAAAGGTCTTCTTTTGCTTACTGAACTCTTGTGACACTTTTGAATAAATCAGATGACCATATATGTGTGGGACTTTTTCTGGATTCTCTATTTTGTTCAGTTGGTTTGTATAACTTTTTGCTAATGTCTCATTGTCTTGTTGTAGCTTTATAATGGCCCTGGATATCTGAAAATATAAATCTTTCAGCTTTGCTGATCTGTTTTGTTTTGTTTATAACCATCAACACAGACTAAGTAAATGAATGAGTTTTACCTGACAGTCACAGTAAAACGTGTCTTTTCCAAACACTGGCTACTGTATGTTCAAATACTATGACATTTTTTTTTTACCAAATGTGCTTAATTTGGAGGTCAGCCCTGAACTTTCAACTTCAAATAGAATTTTATCTCTTTCTAGTGTATATTAGATTATACAGAATACTATTAGAAGCAGTGGAAAACATTCTGCACACCAAACAAATATATCTGTTGAGCTGATCCATTATTCTGAACAACAACAAAATGCTGCTCTCTTTGAAGGAGTTGGGCCTAAGGAGGAGGCTAGGGATCCAGTGTTACACTAACCTGGGAGGAGTGCTACTACCATCACACTATAATTCATAGGATACTTTTCTATAGCAAAGAATTATCCAGCTCCAAATGTCAAAAGTGCTATTATTGTGAAAGCCTGTTCTAAAGATAATGAGACTCCTGAAACCAAAATGACACTATATGATAACTAGAATTTAAATAAAAACTTGAAACAAAGAAGCAAAACAAAATTTCAAGTACCACTATTACTACTAATAATAAAAACAAAGATAATGAGAGAACTGATGGGATCTGGTTGGAAATCAGTAAGAATTTGTAGACTAGAATGAACAGCTACACAAAATGACTTAAATCAGTGCTCAGCCTGAGAAGGTGAAAAAAGCCTTCAGCCATTTCTTAGCATTGACTTTTGCCATGGCTACTCCTAGTGGCCCTAACTATGGGTTCTAAGGAACTTTGCTGCTGTTAAACTTCAGCCTTACACCATTTTAATACTTTGTAGATTCTTCAGGGACTATCTCAGTCACTCAGACTAGAAAGAAAAGAACTCAGTGCAAGTGCTTACTCTATCAAAGGAACTATTTTAGGCATTTTGCGTATGTCATACGGAGTAATTCTCACAATGACGCTGTGAAGAAGCTGTTATCATATATTTTACAATGTGAGGATATTTTAGACATAAGTAAAATGGAACTCAGAGGATATAATTTCCTTTGGATCCATATATATAATTGAAAGTCCTGTCTGTTATAAATAGCTCACCGTGCAATATCTTAATATTATTTCCATGTTACATATAAGGAAATTGAAGTTAACAACTAATATGTGATAGCCCACTAGATTCCAAAGTGTTCTTCACTGTGACTCTGCTCTATTAACTGATGTATGCATGTAAATGTAATTTATACATCAATCTGGAAGCAACTTAAAGAAATTATGTCTTTAGCATCGTAGATATTAGGAAGAGAGAGAAATATGTTTAATAGTTAATATGTTTAAGCCTCTTAAAGACAAGAACTATATGAATTCTTGTGGGATTTGCTTTCTGATAATGTAGTCAAAGATTTTTTTAGAGATTCTCTAGTCTGAACTTTTGAAATCTGTTGGACTGAAAGCTTTCATTGTCATAATTACTTTTATTAACTAATCAACTTGAATCATGCAAAATTACTTGAAACTCAGTTATATAACTTTTTTATTCTTAATGGAATCACTGAGCAACAGCCTGTCTTTGGAGATTATGGCTGTCAATATTTTCTCTAACCTTGAACTGTTTAGAGCCACAGCTTTCAAGTGTAGATTATTTGTATTTGACAGTAATTGTTCATGTTTTTAGCTAAATTCTTTTGGAGGTTTTTTGCAAATTGCTTCTCTGATATGTAGGCAAGTAAAAATTTTCTTTAATTTTCTTCTAAAAGTAGTTTTGGGGCTTCAAGTTTCTGTGCATAATTTTACAAAGAAGAAAAATGCCAAATTTCGGCAAAGTTTCAAGTGATATACTCTCTATTGTAGAGTACCCAAAACACCATTCTTTGCATTTGTAACATAGCATTGATTTATGCATCATACCAGCACTATTGGTGATAGGTTTTTGTAGAGGCTTAACAACTATATACATATATATATATATATATATATATAAATAATTACATATGTCATGAAAATATGTCTTTATACAATATCTTAAGAATATTATGTATGTATATGAAATTCTATTTTATTGAGCTGTAATTTATACACCATAGTATTAGGCCATTGTAACTGTTCAATTCAAGGATTTTGAGTAAATTTATAGAGTTGTTCAATAATCACTGCAATCTGTTCTAAAATATTTCTTTCACCTACTTGGCCATCAATCCTCATCTCCACCCCTCAGAAACCACTTATCTTGTTTCCACCTCTATAGATTTGTCTTCTCTGGACACTTAATACAAATGAAATTATACGTGTTTTTTAATATTTGAATTGTTTCACTCAGCATAAGGTTTTCAAGGTCTAGCTACATTGCAGCTGTATCAGTACATCATCCCTTTATATGCATGAATAATATTCCATTGAGGGACATTTGAATTATTCCTATTTTTTGCTATTATGAATAATGCTGCTATGAATAGTCATATGCAAGTCTGTGTAAACACTTTCACTTCTTTTAGGTATGTACTTAGGAACAGAAGTGGAATTGCTGGGTGATATGGTAAGTCTATGGTTAACCTTTCAAAAAACTGTCTATTTTCACAAGCAGCTGAACCATTATATTCCCACCAGAAAAATATAAGATTTTTGGGTTTTCTACATCCATATCAACAATTTTTCTTATCAGTCATTTTAATTACAGCCCTCCTTGTGGTTTTGAAGTGGTATCTCATTGTGGTTTGGGTTTGCATTTCCCTAATGGCTAGGATGTTAATTATCTTTTTGTATGTTAATTGTCCACTAGCACATCTACTTTAGAGAAATGTCAATGCAGGTCCTTTGTCCATTTTTTTAAATTGGGTTTTTTGTAGTCTTATTACTATGATGTAAGAGTTCTTTATATATTTTGGAAGCAAGTCCTTTGATATTTTGATTTGATATATGCTTTTTAAAAAAGATTTTATTTATTTATATGACAGAGAGAGAGAAAGATCACAAGTAGGCAGAGAGAGAGGAGGAAGCAGGCTCCCCGCTGAGCAGAGGGCCCGAAGCAGGCCTCGATCCCAGGACCCTGAGATCATGACCTGGGCCAA
Organism: Spilogale gracilis; assembly: GCA_004023965.1. Lineage (NCBI taxonomy): Eukaryota > Metazoa > Chordata > Mammalia > Carnivora > Mephitidae > Spilogale > Spilogale gracilis. Next base: position 17,668 of record PITA01010252.1, read on the forward strand.
AGGCAGAGGCTTTAACCCATTGAGCCACCCAGGCACCCTGATATATGCTTTGAAAATATTTCCCAACTTCATTTTTTTTGGTCCATAAAATGGGGGGAATGACTGACTTTCACTGGGTCTCTTGGAATGCCATTTTGTCATTAGCCATTCTGCATCTCCATTTCCACATCTGAAAAGGAAATTTCATACAACATAGTGATGCACTATGGATACTTCTAGCAAAAGGTAAAACAGCATATATTCTGGATGCAACAATTTTACTAGAAGAATTCTGGCATAAAACATTATTTTTTATTTTTTTTAAAGATTTTTATTTATTTGACAGAGAGAAACACAGCCAGAGAGGGAACACAAGCAGGGGAAGTGAGAGAGGGAGAAGCAGGCTTCCTGCCGAGCAGGGAGCCCGATGTGGGACTCCATCCCCGCGTGTCTGGGATCATGACCTGAGCCGAAGGCAGTTGCTTAACCAACTGAGCCACCCAGGTGCCCCCAGAAAACATTATTTTTATCAAAAATAATACCCAAGCTTTTTTTTTTTTTGGTAACATCTCAGCTTTTCAATGTCATGTTATTCTTTCCTTCCTTCTCCTAACAGAATTTGCATTTACTCTTATTTTCTGTATTTTGTGTGTATGCTTTAAAAATTGCTTTGTTTGACTAAACTGTGATACATTGGAGGTTTTTAATAACCTTTGATATTCTATGACATATAATGGAGATATTATGACAAATATCTCCAGCCTCTCCCAAGGAAACTCTACTAAAGAGAAACCCCTATATTCTAGCCTCTTTATGATGTGTGAATGGTGGGTAAACACTGAACTGCACCAGAAGAGATCATGTTTACGATAACCCCAGCAGAAATGTTTTGGTAAAGTGAAAACCTTGTGTAAACAACCTCTCTGTAATATTTTATAATTTTAATATGTATGTTGTTATGCTTTCTTCAAACAGAATAGAGCTATCTTATATTTTTGTGTCTTTTTTTTTTTAATGGAATCATGGACTCATTGCTGGATAGAGAAACTCAGGATCAGAGAGGCTGTCTTTTTTTTTTTTTTACTTTAAATTTATTTTATTTTTTCAGTGTTCCAAGATTCATTGCCCATGCCCCACACACAGTGCTCCATGCAATAGGTGCCCTCAGTACCCACCACCAGGCTCTCCTATCCCCCCACCCCCTCCCTCCAAGTCCCTCAGTTTGTTTCTGTGTCCAAAGTCTCTCATGTTTCGTTTCTCTCCCTGAATTACCCTACTTCCCATTTACTTTCCTTCTCCTACTGTCTCATATAAAACAGAGAGGCTGTCTTATTCAAGGTCACTCAGCTACTTAATAGCAAAACCATCATCATGAAATGGATGGCTATTATCGATTTCTATAATGCTTTTACATTATTGACAACTCAAGGTAGAGATAACAGTGCACTAGAATGAATAAGCCTGCATGAAATTTATTTTCTACAAAGCACACTTAAATTGAACTTTATATGAAATATTGTACCCTAGATAAATCCTGTTATTATTTCCTTTCTGTAAGAACTTTTCATAATTCAAAGTGGCATTACTAGTCCTAATATTATGAACAATAAAGAGTGTTTACCTTGAATATCTGAATTGGCTTGCTAACTTTTCATAGTGTAGTTCATACTTTCTTTGCCAAATAGATATAGTGTGTGTTTTTAGAAGAGATTCATGAGTAAGGATAAAATGTGACAGCATATAAAGAAATACAAACAAAACTATAAATACATGTATTTTTTCTTCATTTGATTACTAGCAGATGTGTATGGTTTGTGATTTTTTTTGGCCTTATGTACATTATTTAAAAACAAACTTCAATACGACTTTTTGAAAAATATATGGATTTTTAATCTGGGAGCTTAAAAGAGTTGGAATCAAAAAAGAAATCTAAACATACATAAAATTTAAAGGACAATTTACGGAAAGCTAAACACATTAAATAATTCCATGGGCAATTAATTCCTTCAAAAAATTTGATCATTTGTAAAATAAAGTTGGAATATTGTTTTGAGGTTCTTTTCTTTTTACTTTAAATTTATTTTATTTTTTCAGTGTTCCAAGATTCATTGCCCATTCCCCACACCCAGTGCTCCACGCTTTAGGTGTCCCCAGTACCCACCACCAGGCTCTCCCATCCCTCCACCCCCCTCCCTCCAAGTCCCTCAGTTTATTTCTGAGTCCAAAGTCTCTGTTGTTTTGTTTCTCTCCCTGAATTACCCTACTTCGCATTTACTTTACTTCTCCTACTGTCTTCTATATTACCCCTTATGCACCGCAAGTAAGTGAAACCATGTGATACTTGACTTTCTCTTCTTGGCTTATTTCACTCAGCATAATCTCCTCCAGTCCGGTCCATGTTGCTACAAAAGTTGGATATTCCTCCTTTCTGATGGAGGCATAGTACTCCATTGTATATATGTACCACATCTTCTTTATCCAGTTTTGAGGTTCTTTGAAATGTAAAACTGAAATCCTGGTGTTCATATGTGACACCTAAAATTAATAATGACTTCAACATTCTCATTTTGTCCTTAACTGAAATATTTAACAGAGAAGAAAGAGAAATCTGTTGTATTTTCCCAAACAGCATCACGCTTGGGCTGCAATTGGTTCACTTAGTTTAAAATAAAGTGTCTGGACAAAACTTACTGCATGTTTACTAAATAACTCAGTAATCAAAATCTCAGAGTTAGAGGAGTTAATTAGCTGAAGAAAAGGACTGATTTCCCATTTTCAATAAGAATAAATGTTTTTACTTTCTAGTAGCTCTTTATCAAAGTTGGGAATACAGCATATCCTCTCATTAAGGGGAAAAAAAGCTTCCAGTGAAGTTTATTTATATTCTTTTGTAAATTTAAAAGGGTGATTTTAGGCAATGACATTAATTTCTTTCCTCAGAGCATCTTAATATAAAATGGATTTTCTGACACAGAGAATGAGCAAACGCCAACAGTTTGTGATTCATGCCATGGACAGAAATGTTTAAGTGAAAGGGCAATTAAATCATTTTATGGGATAGACATATGAGGAAACATGAAGGTATGGCCTAACCTACTCTACAAATTGCAGTACAGTTATATTTTCTGTGTTCTTGTTTTCGCAAAGCATTAGCTGAGATAATTTGGCAAAAGGCAAAGGGTGTGATTTTTTTAGTGTTTTATTTCAAAATGAAAACCCCTATATTATTTTATATGAAATGCATCATACTTTGGCTTAAAGATGGTTAAGAAAATGAGAGCTTGTGGGGCACCTGGGTGGCTCAGTCGGTTATGTGTCTGCCTTTGGCTCAGGTCATGATCCCAACGTCCTGGGATTGAGCCCCATATCAGGCTTCCACTTAGTGAGGAGGCAAACTCTAGCCAGAAACCCTCCCCTCAGCACAGCTAAAGAGATTTGGAGGGGAATGCCCCATCTTTTAAGACTTTCACCTGAGGGATGGGTCCTCAAAACATCTAGCTCTGAAATCCAATAAAGCTTGGTTCATGATACGCACAAGACCGTAACAAGGTAATAGACTCACAAGGATTCCCTGTGGTTATTTCCTCAGGGTTTGGCCCAGTGGTCCGCTAACAAGAGGCCTATTTATAGACTTCAAAACTTGCTGCCTGAGGGTCAGAACTGCTTGAGACTTCTTTTTTTTTTTTTTAAGATTATATTTGAGAGTGAGAGAGACTCGGAAGCAGAGTCTGCATGAGAATAGAGCCCGATGTGGGGCTTGATTCCACAACCTCAAGATCATGACCTGTGCCAAAACCAAGAGTCGGACATTTAATCCCCTGAGCCACCCAGGTGCCCTGCTTGAGACTTCTTTTTTTTATTTTTTTAAAGATTTTATTTACTTATTTGACACAGAGAAACACAGCTAGAGAGGGAACACAAGAAGGGGGAGTGAGAGAGGGAGAAGAAGGCTTCCTGCGGAGCAGGGTGCCCAATGCGGGGCTCGATCCTGGGACTCCGGAATCATGACCTGAGCCGAAGGCAGACACTTAACAACTGAGCCACCCAGGCGCCCCCCTGCTTGAGACTTCTTAACCCAGGTCTCAAAGTAGGTCACAAACTTAGTGGAAGCTACCCTTCCACTTTCAGCAGTGCTTTGTCACCTTGAAGTTTTATGACATCAGGTATGAACACCTTTGGTATTGATGTTGGCATTCCTATAAGAAGCACCATCAGAAACGGCAGATGTGAAGCTTTGTGTGGCAGTTTGTAAATAAAACTAAAAATAAAATAAAAATAGCAAACATTTATTGAGTGTGTACTCTATCAGATGATGTATATATTTTTTTTGACTCTGATCTGTTAACTGGAAATAATAAAAATACCTTCCCTACCTAATAGTGGTTTTACAAATAATAATAATAATAATAATAATAATAATAATAATAGGCATGTATTGAGTACTAAATATTCATCAGACATCTTACATGCATTACTTTATATAATTCCCTTTATCATCCTCATTTCCCTTTCTTCTTTCAGTTTCTGCTCCAACAATAACAAATTTCCCTCTATAACCACTTTGGAACAACTTTCCACTGTGTATAGAATACAATAAGCATTTCCACCTTTTGTTTAGAAGCAGATGGCATCTTTTCCCTGATCAGTTCCCTGCAGATGTGGAATTTGAGGCATAGAGAGGTTAGATTACTTGCTTGAGTTATGCATTTAGGGAACAGTCAGGTTTATTTGACCCCAGGAGTCAGGCTTCAGAGTTTACGGGCTCAATCACTTAGCCATACTACTCTATCTCTTTCCTTAAAGGGCAATAAATGGAATTGCCAATGAATGGAAATTGGAGTAAATGGGATAGGGAAAGGAGAGGTGACTAAAGCCATCAGATTCATTGTCAACTTCCCATGAGAACCATTTTGTGGCTTTTCAGAAATAATGGGAGGGTATTCTAAGGAAGAATAGTTTCCTGCTTCACAAATTCTTTGTAATTTTAAAATGAATATCATTTGTATCTTGGGGACACCTGGGATGGTTTGTATGGATATGAGTAGGTTTAGATAAGATATTTCCTAAATTTCCTGGGGGCCCCTAGTGGCTCAGTCCTTAAGTGGTTGTCTTCCTCTCAGGTCCTGATCCCAGAATCCCGAGATCAAGCCCCACATTGGGATCCCTGCTCAGTGGGAAGCCTGCTTCTCCCTCTCCCACTCCCCTTGCTTGTGTTCCCTCTCTCACTGTCTCTCTCTCTTTCTGTCAAATAAATAAATAAAATTTGTCTGGTGGATGCAAATGAAAGAACAGATAATGCCCTGGAGCTCATATTCATCTCGGTGTCTAGGAGAAGGTAGCTTTTATCCCCCCTACTTTTATTGAGATGTAATTGACATACAGCACTGTATAAATTTAAAGTATACCACAATAATTTGATTTACATATGTTGTGAAATAACAATAAGTTAACATCTATCATCTCAGGCAAATACCAAAAAAAGAGTGTTTTTCTCTGTGTAGTGAGAAGTCTTAGGATCCATCTACTCTCTTAACCACTTTCAAATATACCATACAGTGGTGTTAACTATAGTCATGATGTTGTACATTACATCCCCAGTACTTATGTATCTTATAAATGGAAATTTTGTGCTTTTTCACCACCTTCATCCAATTCCCTCAATCCTCAAGCCCCACCTCTGGCAACCACAAAGCTGATCTCTCTTTCTATGACTTTATATTGGATTCCACGTGTGAGATCATACAGTATTTGTCTTAGAAAGTGACTTCTTCAATGGTGCTTGGTTCTTGATTCTTTTTTGCATTCTGCTTCTTGAGGCCGAACGGGAGAGAATATGTCACACAATATCATGCAGTGCGTAGTTAAACACTATGCCAGGCTCTTGAGAATGTGCCCTGTGTTTGTAGATAATGTGGGAAATCACTTTCATCAGAAAAAAAAAGCAAACTGTGTACTGGTATTTGGCACAGAAATCAGGTTGCAACCTTTTGTCCTGGTCAATCCAGATAGCTGTGGAGGGAACCCAAAAGGAAGCTTGGAGAAAGAGCTTTTAAGCTGCATTACATCTCTAATGATAAAGGGCACAACTCTGCAAACCTCAGCAATTTTAGTCATTTAAGCATGCTATAGAACACTGGGCATTATAGGACAAAGAAAAACTGAGTTGTAGCCTTTTTACAAAGTGCCATAATACAGACACAATGAACTATGTGACTTTTTTTTATTGTAACTAAAATTTTTTTTCCCAGTGTTCCAAGATTCATTCCCCATTCCCCACACCCAGTGCTCCACGCTTTAGGGGTCCCCAGTACCCACCACCAGGCTCTCCCATCCCTCCACCCCCCTCCCTCCAAGTCCCTCAGTTTGTTTCTGTGTCCAAAGTCTCTGTTGTTTCGTTTCCCTCCCTGGATTACCCTAGTCCCCATTTACTTTCCTTCTCCCACTGTCCTCCAGGTTACCCCTCCTGCACCACAAGTAAGTGAAACCATGTGATACTTGACTTTCTCTTCTTGGCTTATTTCACTCAGCATAATCTCTTCCAGTCCAGTCCATGTTGCTACAAAAGTTGAATACTATGCCTCCATCAGAAAGGATGAATATCCAACTATGTGATTTTTTTAAAAAGATTTTATTTATTTATTTATTTGACAGAGCAAGACAGAAAGAGACAGAGAGAAGGAGCAGGGGGGAGGGCTAGAGGAAGAGGGAGAAGCTGAGCAGGGAGCCAGATGTGGGACTCTAGGATCATGACCTGAGCCAAAGGCAGATACTTAACCAACTGAGCCACCCAGGTGCCTCTAGGAGATTGACTGATTTTAAGCCTATATATCCTGCTGTGGTCTTGTATTAATATGGCCACTCTTTTTTTCAATTTTTACTACATATATATGCAGCTATAATGTGTGTATGTGTGTAATGGCTGTTTATCTTTATATCTGTATATAGATATTTCTGAAGCTTTAAAAATTATATGCATGGTGTCATAATGTTCTTAAGATTCTGCAGCTCACTATTTTTCCTCAACTTTGTATCTATCTCTACTGGTAAATATTGTCCTAGTTGATTTATATTGACTGTTATGTGATACTTTATTGTATGTCTATATCTCAGTTTATTTAATTAATTAATTTCTGATTAGATGCAATGTTAAATAACTATTTTTAAATTTTTTATTCCAGTATAGTGAACATTAAATAATCATTCTTACATAGATCTCCTTTTAACCATGGATACCATGTATCCACTAGGTAGTGAAATTGATGGATCTATTATATATATATATATATATTTTTTTTTACCTACCATCAGCATATGAGTGTTACAATATTTCCACACTTTTGCTTACACAGTGTGGAAGAATATATCTTTAAAAAATTATGGGTAAAATTATATCGACTTTTTGATTCTCCTTATTAGTAAGTATGTATATTGAACACATCTGTTTATAATTCTATGATCTTCCTGTACTTTTGTTCATTTTTCTTCTGGGTTTTTTAGCTTTTTTAATCTACATTATTATTTGAAGCATTTGTTGATATATTCTGAACACTAAAACTTGGCCAGTTATATGCATAACTTCTACCTGTTTATGTTTTCCATATTTCTTACACATGTTGACCATTTTGCTCGATGAGAAATATTTTTCCCATTAAAAAGCTTTTAATTGACTTATTTGTAATTTCCTCTGGTGCATGCATAGAGATGTGTGTGCTTTTTTAAAAATAATTTATTTTATTTTTTTCAGTGTTCCAAGATTCATTGTTTATGCTCCCAGTGCTCCATGCAATTCATGTCCTCAATACTCACCACCAGACTCACCCATCCCCCCACCCTTCTCCCTTCCAAAACCCTCAGTTTGTTTCTCAGAGTCCAAAGTCTCTCATGCTTCAGTGAGAAACTTTTAATTTCAATTTGGTAACATCTGTTAATATTTTGTTATATGGTTTGTACTTTGTATGTTTTAAGAAATCGCATGTTCTTAAATTTCATAATTGTCTCCTCTCATTTTAAAATAGTTTTCAATTTTTCCTTTTTCCATATAGTTCTCAAATATATATGAAAAGGATTTTTGTATACATTGTCTTAGGGCATTGATTTTTTTAATTATCATTTATTCATTCATTTATTAACTCAGCAACTATTATTCACTCAGCAACATGCACCTATTATTATGCTAATTACTATTATTATTTGTAGTGCATGTACTATTTTTCTGATGATAGAACAGTGAGCAAAACAGAGCAAGTCCTGTACAAAATGGAACTTAAATTCTAGTGGGGGAATATAGAGACAAAAGTCCTCACTGATAAGAAGACTTTTAATTGAAGATCTCAGGAAAAGAGGGGGCTAGCCATGAAAGAGAATGGCAAGGGCACTGCCCTTTAGATGGAGTGCCTTAATGTGGTTGGAAAATAGTGAGGGAGTCAAAGTGGTTGGAGTGGAATAAGAATTGTGAGATTAAGAGGAGCTGAGTTTTAATAATTGTCCCAGTGCCTTTTACTTTAGAGTTGGTTTCCCTCCATTGTTTCCTAATGCCACCTTCATTACATATCAACTTTCAATACATAGGTGAAGCTATTTCTATATAATCTTTGTTCCACTTGTTTATTAGCACATCCCTGTATGAATATCACAGAGTTTTCATTATTATAGCTTTCTAATAAATCTTGATAACTGGTAGGACAAGTCCCACATCTTCTTTTTCTTCTTCAAAATTATTTTGATCCCTAAATCATTAGTTGTTCAGAGGGATTTTAGGGTCAGCTTCAAAACCTCCATTAAAATTCTTTTGGTATTTTTAGGCGCCTGGGTGGCTCAGTGGGTTAAGCCTCCGCCTTGGGCTCAGGCCCTGATCTCAGGGTCCTGGAATCGAGGCCGCATCAGGCTTTCTACTCAGCAGGGAGCCTGCTTCCTCCTCTCTCTCTGCCTGCCTCTCTACCTACTTGTGATTCTCTCTCTGTGTCAAATAAATAAATAAAACCTTTAAAAAATCTTTCAGTATTTTCATTAAAACATTGCATTGAAGTTATTGATTGGTTTGGCAAGAATTAGCATTATTATTATATGGAGTGCTTCTACTCATGGATATGGTGCATTTCCATACTCTATTATTTCATGCCTTTTTTTTTTAAGATTTTATTTATTTGACAGAAAGAAACACAGCCAGAGAGGGAACACAAGCATGAGGAGTGAGAGAAGGAGAAGCAGGCTTCCCGCCAAGCAGGGAACCCGATGTGGGGCTCAATCCCGGGTCTCCGGGATCATGACCCGAGCCGAAGGCAGTCTCTCAACCAACTGAGCCACCCAGGTGCCCCTATTTCATGTCTTTTAATGAAGTTTATAATTATACTATAAATAATTGATTTTTTAAAATTTGAGTACTACTGGTGAAACAGTTTTAAAAAACCACTATACTGAGGTATGATTGACATACCAAAACTGTAATTAATATACATGACTTGATGTGTTTACCCCTGTGAAATCATCATAACAGTTAATGTGATAAATTTACCCATCACCACCAAAACTTTCTTCCTACCTTCTTTGGTTTTGCTCTGTTTTGTTTTTTTCCTTTTGATGTAAGAGCACTTTATATGATCTACTCTCTTAGGAAATTTTAAGTATATAATACATTATTAATTATATATACTACGTTGTAGAGTAGATCTCCATAACTTATTTATCTTGCATAACTGAGACTTTTATATCCTTTGACCAATACTTCTCTTCACTTCCCCTTCCTCCAGCCCCAGGACCACTGCAATTCTACTCTCAGGTTTTTGAGTTTCACTATTTTAGATTCCATATGTAAGTGAGACCATGATGTATTTGTCTGTCTTATTTCACTTAACTTCAAGTCCTCCAGGTCTGTCCATGTTGTTACAAATGGCAGGATGATGGCATTAAATACTTGGTTGATATAGTGGTGGTTGGGTTTCTTTACTGGAAAATTGTTCTTTTCATCTCCTTTTCCATATTGTACTCTTTGGAAAGAAGTCTATGTGCAGACCCTTACTTAAGGAGAAGGGAGTTTTGCTCTACTTTCTTGACAGTAGAGCAGCTACATAAATTATTTGGAATTATTCTACATGAGATATTTGTCTTTCCCCCTATTTATTTATTCAATCATTTATTTATATCAGTATGAGCTCATGGATATTTATTTTATTCTTTAGGTTATAATCCAGTACCACTTTATTTACTTTTTTTCAGGTTGTTCCACTTTGGGCCATTACAGCTCTCTAAGTTGGTTTCTGAGTCCATCTGACATATCCCTATCATCATGGATACTTTTTAGCACTTTATTACTTTCTGGCATTACAAGATACTTTAAGTTCATCTTGTATGTTTTTGACCCATTCATTAAATCATCCATTTTTCCAAAGATCTTTCTTGGTCACTTTAATCTGAGAATAATTTATTCTTCTCAGTGCAATGACCAAAGGCTCATTGCTTCTGGGTTGTTGATTTTAGATCCACACAGCTGACAGAACAAGGAAACATACATATGTATACTAACCCATGTATATACACATATCTGTAAATATTTCTATATGCCACCATCTGTATTTATAATAAGATAAACATGCGTTCATAATGATGAATCCAACTCTAATCCATTACCACATGAGATCATTCTAGCCTTGCTTGTCTGTGAACCCCCACTGCAACAGTAAAGAATCTAGTTCCCACCATATGCTACCCATTTATTTATTTCTTCACATTCAGCATATAACAGTATCAAGATTGTTAACCAGAATCCCTGGGGAAAACAAGTTTATCTAACAACGTACAATGTTTGTATATGGTTGTTTTTGTCTTCAGCCTTAGAGTCTTTACTTTGTCTTATAAAGTTCAGTAACTCTTGATAAATGTATAGTGTGATGTGTTTATCATTACAATATAATATAGAATAGTTTCATAGCCTAAATAATTCCCTGTGCTCTACCTATTCTTCACTCCCAAATACACATATCTTGAACTGACAACTACTTCACTTTTGTTGTTCCTGTCATACAAGTACATAGCCTTTTAAATTGGCTCAGTTAGCAATATACTTCTAGGACCCATTCATGTCTTTGAATGGGTGGATGGCTAATTTCTTGTTATTGTTGTGCAATATTCCATTATATGGATGTACCACAGTTTGCTTATCCATTCGCCTAGTGAAGGACATTTTGGCTGCTTCCAGTTTTTTGTGATTATAAATAAACCTTCTATAAACATCCATGTGTAGGTTTTTGTGTGGACATACATTTTCACCTCATTTTGGTAAATTCCAACTAATACTGTAGGGGACGGACATACATTTTCACCTCATTTTGGTAAATTCCAAGTAATACTGTAGGAGACGGTGCGTGATCTGCCCCTCCCGCCATGCCAGAAGCAATACCAATACACTTAATAGTTTATATGTAATATACTTAATAGTTTAAATGTAGTTACTTAAAGTTTCCATGACCACCCATTCACCTTTTGTGACTACAATGCCTTGCACCGCCAGAGGAGAAAACATTCCATTGAAATAAGATAGACAGAATCAACTGTTTGCCTAAAGCTAGATTGATGTGACTGCCAGTGGACCAAGGTCTGTTTCCGTCCACAATCAGGGATGCTCTGTCCTAAGTTTATGGCACCTGAACAGCACCGATGTCTTGGGGAATTTATGATTGGAAACCTGAAAGAAGTCTGTGTAAGATCTTACAAATCTCTCTTATCATACACCCTTCTCTTGAGATGATCTGTAACTAAAAAGCTTTAAATAAAAAACCCTGAAGACACAGTTTTCAGGAAAGGAGATCCCAACACCACTCTTCGTGTCCGGTCTCCTTATATCGCCGACTCTGAACCCTGACCGACCATTGCTGGGGCTGGCTCCCGGCAGAATACTATTGCTGGACCATATTGGAAGAATATGCTTGGTTTGGTAAGAAACTGCCAAACTGTCTTCTAAAATGACTACATCATTTTGCATTCCCACCAACAATTAATGAGAGCTATTGTTCTTCTGTATTCTCACAGCAATTTGTATTGTCAGTATTTTGGATTTGAGCAATTTGTTTTCATATTGATTTTGTGTACAGAAATATTGTTATCTGTCATCACTGGCATTCTAATTCTTCTGGATTTGCTGTATAAATAATATTATATAGACAGCAAATAATGGTAGCTTTGCTTCTTCCTTTTGTTCCATATATGTTCAATTTCATTTTAAATTTTTCTTTTTTTAATTGGACTTTCTATAACTTCCTTTTGGTGGTGAACAGAAGTAGTATAGTAAACATTTTTTTAAATTAAGGGGTTGTTTTTAACCTTTCACAATTAGATAAGATATTTGTTGTAAAATGTATTGACACACTTCATGGAGTTAAAAAAGATTTCTTCAGTTTGTATTTTGGTGAGAGTTTTTATTATGACAAGATGTTTAATTTGGTCTATTTTTTTACTCTTCTAAGACTATTGTATAATTTCCTCTTTAATATGTTAATATAATAATTAAAAGTAGTATATTTTCTGATGATAAACCATTCTTAAGTTCCTAGTAGAAATCTAGTTTATTCATAAGTCACTTTTAAAATACACTGATAGTCCTACATTGCTAATATCTTATATTAAACTTATGTATTCATTTTCATAAATATATTTGACTTGAAATGTTCTTTTATATCATTATCCTTGTTAGTTTTTTTTTTTTTTTTGGCAAAAAATATAGACCAGCCTCACAAAAGGTTATTGGGGGATTTGCTATTTTCTCTATACTTTGAACTTCTGTATAAAATTAACACTTTCTCTAAGACTGATACTTCCTCTCACTTAAATATATGATAAGAACATGCCTATTAATCTGCCTGATTTTAGTGGAAGATTTTTGTTGGGTATAGTTTTAAATTATTGATGTAATTTCTTTCATGCTTACATGTATATTCAGTTTTAAAAATATTAAAACCATCTTCAAAAGACATATTTTGTAGGAAATTTCCATTTAATTTAAATTTGAAAATTTAGGAGTATAAAGTTCTTTATAGTTATCTATTATATTTAATCCAAAATCTGTCTTTGTCTACTGCATTTTTCATTCTTAGTATTGTGTATTTATACACTAGATATTGACAAATTTGTCCATTTTATTTTCTTTTGAAATAATTAGCAGTTGGTTTTGGTTTTGTTGGTTATTTTTACTTTGTGTGATTTTTAAGCAGTGTCCACTAGACTCTTTCCCCATTTCTTCTTGCTTTCTGGTAGCAATTCTCTCACACCAACGAAGTGTCCTACCATTCAGTTTAATTCTGGCACTAAGTACTCATCTTTAGTTAAGACCCCATAAGTCAACAGCAAAGTCCTTCAATTATGACAGCAGTTACCCAGAGTTACTATAGACCCTAGAGATTAAAGCATTCAGTTATACAACACCACTGCTACTTCAGACTTAAGCTGCAAGTCCTAGGTCTCCTGTTCTGCTGACTTGGCTACAGTTTCAAGGGATACAATAACCCCCTTTATGGTCGGTAATCTGGTAGAAGGACTCACAGAACTCAGGAAAGTGCTATAATTACAAGTAATGGCTTATTATAAAAGATACAAATGAACACATAGTTGAAGAGGTACATGAGGTAGGGTCTGGGGGGCTTTCTAATGTAGAAGCCTCTCTGTCTCTGTGGTATCCTCCTGGTATAATGATGAGTTCACCAACCTTTCTCCTCCCAAGAGTGTGGGGGCAAGTTTCAAAGATTTAACCCTCTAACCTCATTTGGTTTGCTGTAGCAACCAGTCCCAATCCTGAAGCTGTCAAGGATCCTCAAGAAAGACCTAGCTCATTAGAATAAACTTAAGTATAGTCCAAAGAGGTTTGGTATGAATGACAAAAGACATTTATATTCCTCCAGAAATTCCAAGGAAGTGCTTTTAGTTCTGTGTCAGGAAATTAGGAGATCAAACATATTTTTCATTATCCCACACTTTGTCTACAGGCTGACTGATATAAAGGCAGAATTGAAATTACAAGTTGTTGAAACCACAAGATGGAATCAACTAAAACCGAATGATACTTCTTGGAGGAGAGTCATCTAAACTGATTATTATTATGTGAGTGAAAAATAAAAATTTATTTTGTTAAGGAATTTTGACGTAAGCATTATCACAACAGCTAGCATTGTTTACCCTAACTAATAGATGCATACAACACATTTTCAGGCTCTATTTCTTTTGGCTAAAAGGAACCTTTTCAATGAAATTGAGGAACCTAAGGGACAGAATTTTAAAGCAACTAGAAAATTAAGGGAAATTCCAAGAAAGGGGAGATCCATAGACATAAAGCCCTACATTTTACATAAAATAATATTCATATGTATGTTCCTAAAAACAGCCTCAAAATATACGAGCCAAAATTGACAGAATTAAAGGAGACATAGAGAAAGTCACAAACTTCATTGGAGATTTAAAAACCTCTCTTTGGGACACCTGGGTGGCTCAGTTGGTAAAGCGTCTGCATTTGACTTAGGTCCTGATTCCAGAACCCTGGAATTGAGTCTCTAGTCAGCTCCCTGTATGGCAGGGAGTCTGCTTCTCCCTCTGCCCTCCACCCCACACTCCTGCTCTCTCTCAGTCTCTCTGATTCTCTCTTGTAAAAATAAATAAATAAAATCTACGAAAAATAAAAATAAAATAAAATCCTGTCTTTAATTGATATCAGAGTCCAAAGATCAATTAAGTCATGGATGATCTAAAGACACTATCAACTATCACGATGCTAATATTTATATATTATACCCTAAAACTGAAGAATGCACATTCTTCCCAAGTGCACGTGGCATGTTCATTTAGGTAATATGCTTGGCCACAGAACAAGCCATAATAAATGTATAATGTTTGGAGCCATACAGAAGGTTATGTGTTCTTCTAACACAATGGAATTAAGTTAAAAGTCTAACAATATGCGATCTAGAAAATCTCCAAATGTTGGAAATTAACTAGCCTACTTCTAAGTATTCCATGGGTTAAAAATGGATTACAAGAAAATTAGAATAAATGTATATACATTTCAAAGGTATAAATATATATATGTGTATATATATATACACACACACACACACACACACATATATATATATATATATATATATATATATTACAAATTTGTTCAGGCTTTATATTTTAGGTAGCTTTTTGCTCTTAGTTTCTAATTATATTGCATGTTGTTCAAAGAATATAGTCAATATCAACATTTTGTACTATGCTATGTTTTTAGATCACAGATATGTTCAGTTTTCATCAGTGTTCCATGTGTGTTTGAAAATAATGTGTTTCTGAATTTTATGTGCCATATTCTCTATATGGACACAGAAAGAAGCATTTTATGTGTGCTGTTCTGTATATAGCTTTCTGATAGCTCTCTTCTTAAAATTTTCCTTCAGGACTTTTTGTGACTCCTGATTATGGGAATTCCTATCTTTTGAATTTTGAAAATGTTTCAGCTATTATCACTTCAAAATATTCTTTCCCCCATCTTTCTCTTCACCCTTTCTGGAACTCCTATGAAATGTATACTGAAGTTCTAATCAGTTTCCCATATTTCTTCATATCTTTTTCATATGTTCCATTTGTTAAAATTAAATTTTGGCAACTTTCTAAAACATGTTTTCTATTTCTTGAATTGTTTATGTCATTATTTATACAATCCATTTTTATTTGTACTGTAATCACTATATTTTTTCAGTTTTATAAACTCAATTTTAAAGATCTCAATTTACATAACATTTCATACCTTTAACAGTACATCTTTTATAACTCTATCTTTAATTCTTTAAAGCATTTTTGTAGTTTCTATAATATTGTTTTTGAGAGTCTGATCCTTATAGTTTTACATCAGATAACTTTCACACTGCTAGATTATTTTCTTATTTGTTTTATGATTTTTCATTCTAACCATATATCTAGTAGGAGATTTTCTGTGATAATTTTTTGTTACATAAATTGAGAATGTATATCTCAGAGTGATTTTATATTTGGGTTTTACAGGTGTACCATAGGTATCATAGAACATAGATTGTGCTAATATCTCAGCTGAGGGGTTCCTATATCATACATATAATATATATTTTAACCCCTAAGTCACAAGTAGTATAGGCCTGTATTCTCAAAATCTCCTAGACTGACAAGCTCCTTCTTTTCTTCCACTGAGAAAGAGTGGATTTTTTATATTTTACCATTTCATTAAAGTTAAAGTATTTGATGTTTCTACCCAAAGCTTTCTAAACTCTTTACATCATGCTCCACATCAAAAATTGTAACATCGGGGGCACCTGGTTGGCTCAGTTGGTTAAGGGTCTGCCTTCAGCTCAGGTCATGATCCCTGAGTCCTGGGATTGGGTCCTGTATCTGACTCCCTGCTCAGCAGAGAGCCTGCTTCTCCCTCTCCCTCTGCCCCTAACTCCACTTGTGTTCTCTCTTTCTCTCAAATAAATTAAAATCTTAAAAAAAATAAAATTGTAATATCTGAAAGGCACACTGAGGTATACCCCACGACACACTAGTTTAAAAGCTCTGATCTCAGCTTATACAGTGGTCTTTCTTCACATTTATCTGCTTATGGATGGACAAGCCCTAACTTTATCATATGGGCCATTAAAACTTTCAAACTCTGTCATTATGATAACCCACATTCCTCCTTCCTTCCTATACCAAGGTGGCTGCAGTGTCATCTTAGGTGCCTAGAACTCTGGTTATCAGTTTATTCTCAGTTTCTGTCTGTCTCTCTATATGTCTCTTTTCCTTTTTCTGTCTTAGTCATTTTTCCTCTCTCTTTTTTTTCCTGAGCCCAACTATGTATTTAAAATAAAAATTCATTTTATTTGGCATTTCCATTTATTTGCAATTGGGAAGGTTTTTCATTAACTTCTTATAAAATATTATTTGTACAATAGTCTTTATTTTGTACTTCTTATAAAATATTTGTACAATAAGTCTTCTTTTTTTAAGATTTTATTTATTTATTTGACAGAGAGAAACACAGCTAGAAAGGGAACACAAGCAGGGGAAGTGAGAGAGGGAGAAGCAGGCCTCCTGCCGAGCAGGGAGCCTGATGTGGGGCTCGATCCTGGGTCTCCAGGATCATGACCTGAGCCGAAGGCAGTCGCTTAACCAACTGAGCCACCCAGGTGCTCCTGTACAATAAGTCTTCTTATGAAGAATAAATCTCTTCATTATTTAACTCATTCTCATCTTTCACCATCAATATCACTCCATTACACTTGCTTTGACAAGGTGTAGCAATTGGCTAGACTAGGTTATGCTGCAGTAACAAACAATTCCAAAATTTAATTGGCTTGCCGGACAACAAACATGTATTTCTTTTGCATATTACATTTTGATTGCAGGCCCTTTGAAATTCTGAAACATGCCCTCTTTAAGATCTATTTAGACTAAAGGGAAAACTTCTGTCTGGAACATTGTTATTCCTGTACCAGAAGAAAAAGAAAAAGGACACATGTACTTCTAAGAAGTATTCTGGGAATTATTTAATCTCCCACCACACAAGGAAGAGCTCATGGGAGGGACTCTAAGGAGAGGCAGCTAATCTTTTTGAACAATAACTTAATAATCATTACCCTAAAATGCTACGTTATAAAAGATCTCTGTTGCTAATTCCATAGATATGTTTCTGTCATCTTACTCAATCTGTCACCATTATTTGACATATGACCCTCTTCCCTGGTTCTTTTTTTTTAAGACTTTATTTATTTATTTGACAGAAACACAGCTAGAGAGGGAACATAAGCAGAGGGAGTGAGAGAGGGAGAAGCAGGCTTCCTGCAAAGCAGGGAGCCCAATGTGGGGCTCGAACCCGGGACTCTGGGATCATGACCTGAGCTGAAGGCAGTCGCTTAACCAACTGAGCCACCCAGGCACCCCTCTTCCCTACTTCAAGCATTATTCTTTTTTTTATAAAAGATTTTATTTATTTGACAGAGAGAAACACAGCCAGAGAAGGAACACAAGCAAGGGGAGTGAGAGAGGGAGAAGCAGGCTTCCCGCAGAGCAGGTAGCCCGATGTGGGACTCGATCCCGGGTCTCTGGGATTATGACCTGAGCCAAAGGCAGTCGCTTAACCAACTGAGCCACCCAGGCGCCCCTTCGAGCATTATTCTAATAATGTTTTCTTCAGTCTTTGCTCTTCTGATTTTACTCTAATAATCAAAATATATATGACATAACTAACAGAATCTAACACCATAAAGATGACCACACCTTAAACTCTCGTATATTAAGAATGTTAATTTGTTTTCATTATTCTAGTGAAAACCACTCCCAATTATTTCTTTTAAGGTTTGATACCAATGAATTACAAATACGCATGCTGTTGGGGCACCTGGATGGCTCAGTCGATTAAGCATCTGACTGGCTCAGGTTGTGATCTCAGGATCCTGAGATTGAGCCCCCCATCTTGCTCCTGCTCAGCAAGAAGTCTGCTTCTACCTCTCAATTCCTCCCCCGACTTGTGCTCTCTCTCTTTCCCTTTCAAATAAATAAAATATTTAAAAAAAGAAAGAAAGAAACATACAGTTATATTAATAACATCAATCTCACTAATGCTTGCCTTTTACTGAGGGAACAGGAATTTGTTAAAAGGGTTGTGAATAATCTCAATCCATTCATTTGTCTTTTGAATTTAATAACAGACTTTATGTTAATAGAACATTTGCAACTGTCACTTAAAGTGTTTTTTCCTTCTGCTCCTCCAGTAAACATAAGCTCAAGACGAGTTAAATAGCTTTATAACCTTAAAACAAAACATAGCTTTAGAATAATAAAAGTACCAGGTTATGTAAGTTATTTGACAGGTGTACAATATAGTTCTTTCAGAAGGCATTTGTATAAAATCATGCATTTGAAGTTTATAGGACTCATAAAGTAGTGTAATTTGGCATGATTTAATCTCATCACCAAAAGCTTTAAAATATTTCTCTTGGGGTGCCTGACTGTCTTAGTTGAAAAAGCGTATGACTAGATCTCAAAGTTGTGAGTTTGAGCCACATGTTGAGTGTAGAGATTACTTAAATTAAAAAAAAAACAACTTAAAAGTATTTCTCTTTTGACGATGTTTTGCTAAATAAATAACCCATCCTTGGAGATTCTCACTTCTTAAAGAACAAATCTGGAATATCAATAACCAAAGAGTGGTTGATATTTTGAGCCTAAAAACATTATTCCTTAGAAAAATATAGGAAACTTACTCATCAAGATTGTCACTATTACCAATTACAAAAAATTTTATCCCCTCTTCTCTACTGTCCATAGCCCTAAAATGAAGTTGGGTTAGATGATCTCCAAAGACATTTCCCACAATTTCTGCTTTTACTTGCCATAAATGTCCAATGACTTTTATCATTACTTTTGCAAAGCTAAATAATATATTTGTGTGAACGGGACTATTGTCCTTCACAAATGCTAAGTCCCAGACCTATCTCTTCCTGAAGTCACTCCCTGGTGGTCAAACCCTATGGGAACAGTATCATCACTGTGGCCTGAAAATGCCTTTTGATTGCTTAATTTACAACCAATAACTTGTCATCAGAGAAGGAAGCACTCTCTTCCTGAGGATGCTAGTCTTATGCATTTAAAAAAAACTAAGACATGATACGCATGAGAAATGGAATAATGTCATCCAGTGGATACTGACCTGAATGTCAGGGAACCTAGTTTTTGTTCTGCTACTGATTGCTAGTGACTTACATTAATAGCTGTCATTAAAAGGAGAGGTTTGTTAGAGAAACCCCTTTTTAGTTCTACAATTCTGCATATTTTTACAGAGTGACTTCCATCTTTATGTTGGCAACATCAAGAAAATAATGTCAGAAAGGTTAAATTTAATCAAAGACTTGGAAACTTTTGCACTCCGGCCTTCTAAAATTTTAAGTCCCCATATTTCACTCATGCTTAACTCATATAATCGTCTAACATTTTGAAGACATTTTCACTATTTTCTGCTTTACATAAGTCATATAATGACTAACATTTTATATGTTCACTAGGAAATACTTTTTTCATTTTAGATTTTTGATTGATTTACATTCACTTGGTTCTTTTACTTTTGTTTAGACTTTATAATCAGATGTTTAGATTGCTCTTGGTTGGCATAATCCATGAGTTTTATCTGAATCTAGTAAGCAAGTTTAGAGCAGCTGTGAACTGATTAGTTTCACCATTCTGATTCTCTCACAGCTGCCTGTGACAGGGGCACAGCTGTAATTATGATTAGTAATGAGATGAAGGTAGAGCATTGTTAGGGAAATTTCAGGCATTGTGAGGATGTTTGATGAAGCTATTTCCTGCAGGAGCATGAACATATGAAATATCAGGAAATACAGTGATTCATGTGTGTGTGTGTAAATTAAAAAAATATTTTTAAAAAATAACACCATTATTTTTTTAAGATTTATTTATTTGTCAGAAAGTGAGAAAGAGAGCAAGTGAGTGAGAAAGCACAAGCTGGGGGAATGGTAGGCAGAACAGGCAGAGGGAGAGGCAGGCTCCCTGCTGAGCATGGAGTCCAATGCAGAGCTGGATTCCAGGGTCCTGGGATCATGACCTGAGCTGAAGGCAGATGCCTAACCAACTGAGCCACCCAAGGGTCCCCCCCAAATAACGCCTTTAAAGACTACATCCCAACTAATAAGATGCCCATATTGAGAGAGGAAATATATTTCTATAGAGCAATACCTCTGCTTTGTGCAACTTCTAAGAAAGCTATTTTTGGAAATCAATTGTAAATTCAAGGAAATGACTATCAGTGTACATTGCTCTTATTGCAAGTGAAGGTGTAATAATATGGACATTCCTGTCTATATTATGATTCCAGGTTGTTAAATTTTAGTTCATAATTGCTGGGTTATTTTCTTAATTCCAACTATCAATAAATTATGCAAGATTCCTGTCTTTTAGTATTTGTGACATCCTCATGTGAAAAAAAGTTGCGAGGCAAAATATAAATTTACATAAACACAAAAGTTTTAGTGCCTCACTATGAGGAAACAGTTATCTGCATGTTATAAGCATTTGACCTCTTACCAAAATCAGGAGGCCATAAGGTATAGTAGTGGCACTAGCTCTGATGGTGGGCTGCCTGGGTTCAAATTTTAGTTTCACTATTATTGGCTGTGTGACCTCTGCAAATTCTTCTCTCCCCTATTATGTTTTCCATTCTGTAAAATGGACATAATTAATGTAGTATCTACCTAGTGGGATTGTTAGAAATAGATGAGGTCACTTAGATGATAATGTGTTACAATAGGCATGAACCCATTGCTATGGATCTTTATAGGTCAAAATTCTTTTCAAGCCAATGCCACTGGTATGCTATTGGTGCATTATTTAATGCAGAAAAATTCTAGTATGATAAAAGAAATTAGGCAGGCACTATAAAAAATTACACCTATAATATCAAATAAATACTTCTGTGACTTTAAACAAAAATGCAAGCTTTTGTTATAGTGTTATTCTCTTTTTGGGTGGAAAAGTTTGATATTATATTGCCTTATAAATTAGAAATAGCCTTCTTCTGGTTTCAGGGTGGAAGCAGGCAGAATTAAAAGTTGATCTCTGAATACAAAAGAAGTGAAGGGAGGAAGAGAAGTAAAACTCAGAATGAGGGCAGGTGAGGAAGGGTGATAAAGTATGAAATCAAATTATAAGGGAATCATAATTTGGATCAAAAGAATCAATAAGGAGAAAAATTGGTTATGAGTTTTTTCACAGTCTGTTGAAAACCAATCCGTATGGTATCACACTATGGGAATTGCAAGTTTTGTGAGTTTAGCCAAACCTAGTTAATGTCAATTCGATTTAAACCACCATGACTCAACAAAACCATTTTATAATACATGGATAATATGTCTGGTCTACAGTGACTGAGAGTTCTGATTTCTAAATTAAATCTTTAAATTAAAAGTTCATTAACTTGTAAGGCCTTACCTTTGAAGGTGTCCCAAATAACAAAGGAAAGTGATGAGCAAATGGGAGCAATGGTTTTAATTTGTAGCATAAAACTGTGGGAAAATGGCTCCTCTTGGTTGATTTCATTTTCAGGTCGTGGAAGATCAGGTTATTTATGAAGAACTACTATTTAAAGTTAAAAAAATCCCCCTGTGAATAAATAGGTGTTAATGTTATCCCTTGGTAGCATTAAGTGCAATGTGGTACCATAAAAATTCTCAAACATATGTAGATTTCTAAGCAAGCAAAACAACTGCTCCAGAGAGAGTAAAGAGACAAGGGTAACCTTGTTCTGAAGCATTAGCCTTTCCAAATGTTGACCCTTTTAGAAGTTTGATGTTTCTGAATTTTAAAATCACAAGCTTATGTTGCTAGTATAATAGCTTAAAGCAAATACATTTAAGTTACAATATATGAACATGAAAGCATGTGTCCTTGACGTATGCAATGCAAATGTGTATAAAAGTCATGCATTGTTTATATTTGGGAAAATGGATAGCTGATAATCTTATACACACATTGGTTTATTGCATGTACTGTAACAAAATTAATGGCAGCCTAGTTTTTTATTTATTTTTATAAGATAATAATTGAAAAATAGCTTTCCTCAGGGAACATATTTACTAAATAAACTGCTAATGAAGTCATATAACCATTTTTCAACTTGGTCACTATATTTGGCAACTGGATTATTTGGTTTGCAAATCTTAGATGTGCTGCCTCAGTTCATCTGTCACAGGGTATGATTTGGGGGGAATGATTATTTCAGGAATGAATATGTGTTTATTTTGCAAGCTAGCAGGTTGACCATAATTTGTCATTGGTTTAGTCGACTATAATTTGTCATTTGTCAACAAGTATTTATTGAACAATTATGTTCATAGAATTGTACTGAATTGTAGATTATGGAAGAAAGAGCAGGAGAAAGAAAAAGAAACATAAAATTTTGTTCTTGCTGCTAAACAGATTCCCACCCCAAAACAAATATATAAATATTTAATAATACCAAGCACGTTAGGAAGAATTCTAAGATGGCCCCCATGGACTACTGTCCCTGGCATAATTATGTTATATGGCAAAAGAGATTTTGCAAATGTTAATGTTTCTAATAAGCTGACTCTAAAGTAAGGGTATTGTCCAGATAACCTAATTATCAGGGTCCCTTAAAGGCAGAGTTTTCTGTACAGAGTGATAGAAGAGGAAGTCAGAGATTCAAAACTCATGGGAGTTGAAGACACTGCTGCTTGCTTGAAGATGGAGGATCCACATGGGAAAGACCTGAGAGCAGTCTCTAGTTGTTGAGAGTGACCCCTGGTTGACAACCAGAAAATAGGGACTTTACTTCTCCAACCACAAGTAACTAGATTGTGGCAACCACCAGAATGAGGTTGGAAGAGGACCCAGAGGTGCATATGAAAATGCAGCCCCAACTGACACCTTGATTTTTGACATGTGAAGTCCTGAGCAGAGAATTTTGCCTCGAAGAAGGTCAGTGTGTCTGCAGAATGGGAGACAAGAGGAAATGGATTATGCAAGGACCTGTGAACTATGGTAAACCAAAGAAAAAGGTTTTTGCATGTTTGTTTTTTAAAGCCGAGGGAGTGAAAATCATATTTACATGGTGACATGGTAATTCAGTTTGCCAGGTAGGGTATGGAGGGGGTTGAGTGAGGGATAGAGAATCAAAAAAGATAAGTTACTTTGGAAACTATTGTTAACAGAGTAGGCAGGGGATGAGTGTAGTTTGGACCGGAGTGATAATAGTAGAGACCTACAGAAATTTTGTGATAATAAATTGTTTAAAGTGGCTTAGTAAAATACGCCTCAGAAAAAAATTGTAAACAGTGGTAATGAGATACTACATTCTCTTAAGAATCTGAGGAACAGACTTCTTTGAAAAAGTTGTATTTGTAATAGTCCTGCAAGGAAACGAATTTGATTTTAATAAGTGGAGATACACAAATTAACACTAGGCCAGTATTTCTCAAATTTGGCAGCATATTGGATTCCCTGGGATGCCTTAGGTATACTCATGGCAGCGTTTCTGTTATACTTGGTCTGGGTGCTACCTAAGTGTTAATTTAGTGTTCTTAAATATTCCCCCAATTGTTTGCAGTAGACTGAGTAGAGATCACCCTCACTTATTTGGATGGATACCATTCAATCTGTTCAGAGTGTGAATAGAACAAAAAGGTGGAGGAAGGACAAATTTGTTCTCTTTGACCTCCATTTTCTCCTGCCATAGGACATCAGTATTCCTGATTCTTTGGGCTTTCGGACTCAGGTCATGACTTACATTATTGCTCCCCCCAACCCCCGCAATTCACAGCACTTTGGATTTGGACTGAACTACACCACCAGCTTTCTTGGTTCTCCAGCTTTACAGATTGTGGCTCATGGGACTTAGCCTCTGTAACCGTGTGAACCAATTCCTATAATAAATCTCCATGTAGATATATCTGTATATATCCTATTGGTTCTGTTTCTCAGGAGAACCCTGACTAATACAGGTACAGACGCTGGATTATAACTACATGAAACAAGAATTTTTCTCTTCTTGGGGGGGTCAGAGTGAGCAGAGAGAGCAAATGAGGAGTTTATTGCATGGGGAAAATATATAGGGATCTGACCATGTCTCTCTTGCTGCAGAATTCACAACTCTATTAGTGTTTTATTGCTGCTTTAGTACCACAAACTTAAGGGTTTTATTTTTTTAGATTTTATTTGTTTGTTAGAGGGAGAGGGGGAGAGAGAGAGAGAGCAAGATCACACAAGCAAGGGAGCAGTGGGAAGAAGGAGAAGCAGGCTCTTCACTGAGCAAGGAGCCCAATGTGGGACTCAATTCCAACACCCTCCGATCATGACCCGAGCCAAAGGTAGATGCTTAACAGACTGAGTGACCCAGTTGCCCCAATTTAAGAGTTTTAAACAAATAAACAAAATATTATTTCACACTTCTGTAGGTCCAAAGTTCAGGTACAGTGTAGAGGAGATGGTTCTTCTGGAATACTCCTGTAACAAAGGAGCCAGACCATGCTGTGTTCATTTCTGGAGTCCCTAGGGGAGAATGAATTAAGCTCATTCAGGTTGATGGCTGGATTCAATGTCATGCAGCTGGGAATTAAAGTTCTCATTTCTTTGCTAGCCATTGGCTGGCAGTTGTTCTCAGCTTCTTGATACCTTGATGTTCTCTAACTCTTTGTCCCCTTTGGTGTCAGCAACAGTGGATTGAGGCCCTCTCATGATTAAAATATCTTTAACTCTTCTATCTCATCTGCTTTGAGGCATATCTTTTGCATGTATCCTGTTATTCTTCCTTTGCTTTTAAGGACTCCTGTGATTCCATTGAGCTTACCTGGATAACTTAGGATACTCTATTTAAGGTCTATTGATTAGCAACATTAATTTAATATTTAAGGTCCCTTCATAGCGGCCATTAGTGTTTAGTTGAATAATCAGAAGTTAGGAATCTTGTGGGAACACCTGAAAAAGTCTGTCAACTCCAACAGCCTAAAACAGAACAGAGCTCAATAAGGAAAGAAAATCTGTGAATGGCAGATTTAAGTACCAAAAAAAAAAATAAAATTATTCCTTATCTCAGAATTACTGAAGAAATTCTAACATTTGCTAGCTATTTCATCTAGGTGCAAGAAGAGTAAATCAACAAAATTAAGCAAGGTGGACATTTTCTAAATTTCTGTCCTTTTGATTTCTTTTCATCTTCCTTAGAGAAGGTATCTATGCTCATGGCTTTAACAATGATCTCTCTATGGATTATATCTGTAGTAGCTACCCTTTTTGATGTGGTGAGGAATCCAGATAGGCTACATGTACCTTCAAGTTCAAATGTCTGGGTCCTTATGATTTAGATAGCATCTGGAAGATTTTTTTTTTTTTTGGTAACTTTCTGTTTCTTGAAACTTACCAGTCTAAACCAGGTTTTATCAGGGTACAAAAAAAAAAAAAGCACTAGACTTGGGCTACATATAGCCTCATGAATTGCAGTATGATTTGGAAGTCATTCGAAATCTCTACATAATGATGGTGATAATACTTTATTTGCATACTTTATGGAAATGTTTTAAAGTCTAAATGAAATTAATGTATATGGAAGTTCTTTCAAAAATAGAAAAGACTTTTCAAATGAAAGAAAGCAGTGATTTTTCCCCCAACAAAAATGACTAGTTGAAAAATGTTTTAATTTTTTATCTTTAATCCAGAGAAGTCCAAATAAATGGAATGATTGTTTTATATGAATATTTTTTTTGTAGTTGAGCAAGAGCTATCATTATTACAAATATAAATGATACTGTTGAATTTGTTTTGGGTACTTTTTGTTTTTAAGAACCCGTTTCTAAATAATGCATCTTCAGAATAGCATATAGATTGAAAATTTGAGCAAAAACTAATTTTTATTTAGTAATATGCATGTAAGACTCCACTTCTTTTTATAGCTTGATAGTTTATTTCTTTTTAGTGCTGAATAATAATCCATTGTCTGGATATATATAGTTTATTTTCCATTCACCTAATTAACGATATTTTGGTTGCTTCCAAGTTTGATAGTTATGAATAAAGATGTCATAAACATTCATGTGCAGGTTTCTGTGTATACATAAATTTATAGATCATTTGGGTAAATTCCAGGGAGTGTGATTGCTGGAACATATGGTAAGATAATATTTAGTTGTATAATTAACTACCAAATTGTTTTTCCTCTAAAGTGACTATACCATTGTGCCTTCCCACCAGCAATGAATGAAAGTTCTTGTTGCTTCACATCCTTGCCAGCATTTGATATTGTTAGTGTTTTGGTTTGGGCCATTCTAATAGTTGTGTAGTTGTAACTCGTTGTTTTAATTTGCAACACCCTGATAATATTGATGTTGTTGTTTATTTTTTTATATACTTATTTGTCATTTGTATACCTGCTTCGATGAGGTGTCTGCTTGGGTCTTTTGCCCATTTTTTAATCAGGTTGTTTAGTTTCTTATTGTTGAGTTTTAATAGTTCTTTTGTGTATTTTGGATAACAGTGCTTTTTCAGATGTTTTTTACAAATAATTTCTCCCACTTTGTGGCTTGTGTTCTCATTCTCTTGACAGTGTCATTCATAGAAGTTTTAAACTTTAATGAAGTCCAGTTGATTAGTTGTTTCTTTCATGAATTGTACCTTTGTTGTTTTATCTAAGAATTCACTGCCATAGTCAAGGTCCTCTAGGTTTTCTCTTTATCTTCTAGAAGTTTTATAGTTCTGTATTTTATATTTAGATCTATTATCCACACTGAGTTAATTTTTGTTAGGTGTATAAGATCTGTGTCTAGATTCATTTTTTATATGGATGTTCAGTTCTGTCTGCATCATTTGTTGAAAAGATTATCATTGATCCATTCTATTGACTTTGTTCTTTAGTCAAAAATTAGTTGACCATATTTATGTAGGTCTATTTCTAGGCTTTCTATTCTATTACGTTGATCTATTTGTCTATTCCTTCACAAGTATCATGTCATCTTGACTACTGTAGCTTTATAGAAAGTCATGAAGCCTAGTAGTGTCATATCTTCAACTTTGTTTTCCTTCAATATTGTGTCAGCAACTGTGGTTTTTACTTTTCATATAAACTTTAGAATCAGTTTGTTGATATCTACAAAACAGTTTGCTTGGATTTTATATACTGTTACTTACAAAACTTCTGACACTGTATGTATGGTATCTTTTTCCAACACCACTTCTCTAAGTCTCTGACAACAGCTGGGTGTCCTACAACTTGATTAAATTCAGACACCATCAACTTGGAGTTAGTGGTAGATCCCATCAGTTAAGGGCTTAATTTCATAGACCCCCGCTCCCTTCAGATGCCAGGCCTGGGTTATTATCAGTATTTCTGTTTAATCAGTTATAAATTCAGCTTTAAATACAAAGACAGTTTTATTTCATCCTTCCTAATCAGTATACCTTTAATTTTCTATTATTTTCCTATTTCATTGGTAACAACTTCCAGTATGATGTTGAAAATGAGAGAAGGGACATTTTTTGGTTTTTGTTCCTGATTGTGATGAGAAAGGTTCTAGTTTCTCACAATTACATATGATGTTAATAGTAGAGTTTTGGGTAGGTTTTTCCTTTTGTCATGTTGGGGGAATTCCCTTCTATTAGTTTGCTGAGAGTTTTTAATCATAGATGAGTGTTGGATTTTGTCAAATGCTTTTTCTTTATGTATTCATAAGATCATATGATTTTTCTTCTTTAGCCTATTGATATGATTAATTACATTGACTTTTTAATGGCTTCTTTTTTTAATTTTAATTTTTAATTTAATTTTTATTTTTTTCATAACCCAGCCATCTTATCCCTCTCCCCACCCAACCCTCAGCAAACCTCAGTTTCTTTCCTGAGATTATGAGTCTCTTATGGTTTGTCTCCCTCCCCAGTCCCATCTTGTTTCATTTTCTTCCCTACCTACTCTCCACAACCCCTTGTCCTGCATCTCAAATTCCTCATATCAGAGAGATCATATGATAATTGTCTTTCTCTAATTGACTTATTTCGCTCAGCATAATCCCTTCCAGTTCCATCCACATCATTGCCAATGGCAGGATTTCATTCTTTTTGGTGGCTGCATAGTACTCCATTGTGTATATATGTGTGTATACACACACACACACACACACACACACACACACACACACACACACATCTTCTTTATCTATTCATCTGTTTATGGATATCTAGGTTCTTTCCATAGTTTGGCTATTGTGGACATTGATGCTATAAACATTTGCATGCATGTGTCCCTTCAGATCACTACATTTGTAAGTTTAGGGTAAATACCCAGAAGTGTGATGGCTGGTTCACAGGGTAGCTATATTTTAAACTTTTTGAGGAATATCCATACTGTTTTCCAGAGTGGCTGTACCAGCTTGCATTCCCTCCAACAGGGTAGGAGGGTTCCCCTTCCCCGCACCCTTGCCAACATCTGTCCTTTCCTAGCTTGTTAATTTTAGCCACTCTGACTGGTGTAAGGTGGTATCTCACTGTGATTTTGATTTGTATTTCCCTGATGCTGAGGGATGTTGAGCACTTTTTCATGTGTCTGTTGGCCATTTGGATGTCTTCTTTGGAGAAATATCTGTTCATGTCTTCTGTGATTTTTTGATTGGATTATTTGTTCCTTGGGTGTTGATTTTGATAAGTTCTTTATAGTTTGGATATTAGCCCTTTATCTGATATGTCATTTGCAAATATCGTCTCTCATTCTGTCAGTTGTCTTTTGGTTTTGTTGACTGTTTCTTTTGCTGTGCAAAAACCTTTGATCTTGATGTAGTCCCAATATTTCATTTTTTTCTTGCTTCCCTTGCCTTTGGCGATGTTTCTAGGAAGAAGTTGCTGCAACTGAGTTCAAAGAAGTTACAGCCTGTGTTCTCTTTAAGGGTTTTGATGGATTCCTGTCTCACATTAAAGTTTTTGATCCATTTTGAGTCTATTTTTGCATGTGGTGTTAGGAAATGGTCCAGTTTCATTCGTCTGCATGTGTCTGTCCAATTTTCCCAACACCATTTGTTGAAGAGACTGTCTTTTTTGCATGGGAGATTCTTTCCTGTTTTGTCAAAGATGAGTTGACCATACAGTTGAAGGTCCATTCCTGGGCTTTATATTCTGTTCCATTGATCAATGTGTCTGTTTTTGTGCCAGTACCATACTGTCTTGATGATTACAACATTGTAATAGAGTTTGAAGTCTGGAATTTTCATGCCACCAACTTTCGTTTTCTTTTTCAACATTCCTCTGACTATTCAGAGCCTTTTCTGTTTCCATATAAACTTTAGGATTATTTGTTCCATTTCTTTGAAAAACATTGATGGTATTTTGATAGGAATTGCATTAAATGTGTAGGTTGCTCTATGTAGCACAGACATTTTCAAAATATTTGTTTGTCCAATCCATGAGTATGTAACATTTTTTTTTCCATTTCTTTGTGTCACCCTCAATTTCCTTCAAGCATTATAAAATACTTTATAATTTTCTGAGTACAGATTCTTGGCCTCTTGGGTTAGGTTTATTCCTAGGTATCTTATGGTTTTGGGTGAAATTGTAAATGGGATCAACTCCTTAATTTCTTTTTCTTCTGTCTTGCTCGTGTATAGAAATGCAACTGATTTCTGTGCATTGATTTTTTACCCTGACACTGTACTAAATTCCTGTAGGAGTTCTAACAGTTTTGGAGTGGAGACTTTTGGGTTTTCAACATAAAGTATCATATTGTATGCAAAGAATGAGAGTTTGACTTCTTCTTTGCTGATTTGGATACCTTTATTTCTTTTTATTGTCTGATTGCTGAGGTTAGGACTTCTAGTACTATGTTAAATAGCAGTGGTGATAGTGGACAGCCCTGCTGTGTTCCTGACCTTAGGGGAAAAGATATCAGTTTTTCCCCATTAAGAACAATATTCGCTGTGGGTTTTTCATAGATGACTTTATATGATATTGAGGTATATACCTTCTATCCCTACATTGTGAAGAGTTTTGTTCAAGACAGGATGCTGTGCATTGTCAAATGCATTTTCAGCATCTACTGAATCATATGGTTCTTGTTCTTTCTTTTATTAATGTACTGTATCACATTGATTGATTTGCAGATATTAGACCAACCTTGCAGCCCAGCAATAAATCCCACTTGGTTGTGGTGAATAATCCTTTTAATATAGTGTTGGATCCTATTGGCTAGTATTTTGGTGAGAATTTTTACACCCATGTTCATCAAGAATATTGGTCTGTAATTCGCCTTTCTGATGGGATCTTTGTCTGGTTTTGGGATCAAGGTAACTCTGGCCTCATAAAATGAGTTTGGAAGTTTTCCTTCCATTTCTATTTTTTGGAACAGTTTCAGGACAATAGGTATTAATTCTTCCTTAAATGTTTGTTAGAATTGCCCTGGGAAGCTGTCTGGCCCTGAGCTCTTGTTTTTTGGAACATTGTTGATGACTGCTTCAATCTCCTTACTGGTTATGGGTCTGTTTAGGTTCTCTATTTCTTCCTAGTTCAGTTTTGGTAGTTTATATGTCTGTAGGAATGCACCCATTTCTTCCAGATTGTCAAATTCACTGGTGTATAGCTGCTCATAATATGTTCTTATAATTGAATTTCTTTGGTATTGGTTGTGATCTCTTCTCTTTCATTCATGATCTTATTAATTTGGGTCCTTTCTCTTTTCTTTTTGTTAAGTCTGCTCAGGAGTTTATCAATCTTGTTAATTCTTTCAAAGAACAAGCTCCTAGTTTCATTTATTTGTTCTACTGTTCTTTTGGTTTCTATTTCATTGATTTTGGTCTGATCTTTATTATTTCTTTTCTCCTGATGGGTTTAGGCTTTCTTTGCTGTTCTTTCTCCAGCTCCTTTAGGTGTAGGGTTAGGTTGTGTACTTGAGACCTATCTTGTTTCTTGAGAAAGGCTTGTGTTGCTGTATACTTTCCTCTCAGGACTGCCTTGGCTGTGTCCCAAAGATTTTGAAAAGTTGTGTTTTCATATTCATTTGTTTCCATAATTTTTAAAAAGTCTTCTTTAATTTCTTGTTTGACCCATTCATTCTTTAGGAGGATACTTTTTAGCCTCCATGTATTTTAGTTCTTTCCAACTTTCCTCTTGTGGTTAAGTTCTAGTTTCAAAGCATTGTGGTCTGAAAATATGCAAGGAATGATCCCAGTCTTTTAGTATTGGTTGAGAACTGACTTATGACCCAGGATGTGATCCGTTCTGGAGAATGTTCCATGTGCACTAGAGAAGAATGTGTATTCTGTTGCTTTGGGATGGAATGTTCTAAATATAACTGTGATGTCCATCTGGTCCAGTGTGTAATTTAAAGCCTTTATTTCCTTGTTAATCTTTTGCTTAGGTGATCTGTTCATTTCAGTGACGGGAGTGTTAAAGTCCCCTACTATTATTTTATTATTGTGTATGTGTTTCTTTGATTTTGTTATTAATTGATGACATAATTGGCTGCTCCCATGTTAGGGGCATAGATATCTAAAATTGTTACATCTTCTTGTTGGACAGACCCTTTAACTATAATATGGTGTCCTTCCTCAAATCTTACTATAGTCTTTGGCTTAAAATCTAATTTGTCTGATATAAGGATTGTCACCCGAGCTCTCTTTTGATGTCCATTAGCATGTTAAATTGTTTTCCACCCCCTCACTTTAAATCTGGAGGTGTCTTTGGGTCTAAAATGAGTTTCTTGGAGACAGCATATCGATGGATCTTGTTTTTTTTATCCATTCTGATATCCTGTGTCTTTTGATTGGGGCATTTAACTCATTTACATTAAGGGTAACTATTGAAAGATCTCAATTTAGTGCCATTGTATTGCCTGTAAGGTGATTGTTGTATATTGTCTCTGTTCCTTTCTGGTCTGTTACTTTTAGGCTCTCTCTTTGCTTAGAGGACGCCTTTCAATATTTCCTGTAGGACTGGCTTAGTGTTTGCAAATTCTTTTAATTTTTGTTTGTTCTGGAAAATTTTTATCTTTCCTTCTATTTTCAATGACAGTCTAGAGGGATATAGTATTCTTGGCTGCATATTTTTCTCATTTAATCTCTGAATATATCATGCCAGTCCTTTCTGGCCTGCCAAGTCTCTGTGGATAGGTCTGCTGCCAATCTAATATCCCTTCCTTTGTATGTTACAGAACTCTTCTCCCAAACAGCTTTCAGGATTTTCTTTTTGTCACTGAGACTTTTAATTTCTACTATTAGATGATGGGGTGTGGACCTATTTTGTTGATTTTATGGGGGGGTTCTTTGTGCCTCCTGAATCTTAGTACTTGTTTCCTTAGCCAAATTAGAGACATTTTCTGCTATAATTTGCTCCAATATACCTTCTGCCCCTCTCTCTCTTTCTTCTTCTTCTGGGATCCCAATGATTCTAATATTGTTTAATCTTATGGCATCATTTATCTCTCCAATTCTCCCCTTGTGGTCCAGTAGTTGTTTGTCTCTCTTTTTCTCAGATTCTTTATTTTCCATCATTTGGTCTTCTAGATCACTAGTTCTCTCTTCTGCCTCATTTATCTTAGCAGTAAGAACCTCCATTATTGATTTCACCTCATTAATAGTTTTTTGATTTCAATTTGGTTAGATTTTAGTTATTTTATTTCTCCATAAAGGGATTTTATTTCTCTAGAAAGGTATTCTCTTATATTGTCCATGCTTTTTTTGGAGCCCAGCTAGCACCTTGATAATTGTCATTCTGAATTCTAGTTCTGACATATTACTAATATCCCTATTGTTTAGGTCCCTTGGTATTGGTACTGCCTCTTGTTCCTTTTTTTTTCCTGAGGTGAGTTTTTTCACCTTATCAGTTTATCCAGATAAGAATAGAGGAATGAGAAAACAAAATACTAAAAGGGTAGTGATGAGCCCAGAAAAATGTACACTAAACAAATCAGAAGAGACCCAAAACAGGGGGAGAAAAAAGGGGGAAAATTTATATTTATATCTATATCTATTTCTCTCTCTCTCTCTCTCCATATATATATATATATATATATATATATATATATATATATATATATATGATTAGACTGATGAATAGAACAGAACCACATGCTTGATTTTTCATATATTTTGGTCTGTTAGAAGAAAGTGCCTCCCAAAATTTAAAGAAAGGAAAACTTACATGTGTACAAAAATAAGGGTATATATGGTGAAGGGATGGAATATGACTGTAAAGATCAAAATTAAAAGAAGATTTAGAAAAAGAAATAATAAGGTAATTTGGTTGAAAAAGAATAAAAAAGGAAAGAATGTGATGAGGCTGGAACTAGAACAAAGCCATGCTCTAGATTCAGGATATATTTTTATCTATTAGAAGAAACTGTATTCCAAAGTTTTAAAGAAAGAAAAACCTATATATATAAACAAAATAAGCTTAAATACAATGAAGATAGAATATGACTAAAACAATGAAAATTGAAAAAGATTTTTAAAGGTATTGATAAAATAGTTTAAAATGTTAAAGTAGGAAAAAATAGTAAAAATAGAAAAAGAAAAAATAAAATTAAAAGAATTAACTTTGAAAGACTAAAGAATCATGGGAAATAGCCATGAATTGAAGCAATGCATTCCCTTAGCTCTGAAGTTCTGCAGTTCTTGTTGATTGGTTAGTTGGTCTTGGCTGGATATTTTCATTTTCGCTCATCTTCTGGAGAAGGGGCCTGTTGTATTGATTCTCAAAAGTCTTTGCCCAAGGCAGAACTGCCCCACCCTTGCCAGCGGCCTGGCTAAGCAATCTGATGGGTTCACTCTTGGGAGTTTTTGTTCCCTAAACAGTTTCCGTACAGCCTTGGAGGACGGGAATGAAGATGGTGGCCTCCCAGTCTTGATCCAGAGGAGCTGAGAGCTCTGGCCCCCACTCCTCAGTGCGCCCTCAGAGAAAAGCAGTCAATCATGCCTGTCTCCCTGGTTCCCAGCTGTGCTCTGTGCTCACCTAGAGAGTGACCGAGAGTTTCTCTCTCTGGCACTTGGCCCTGTTTGGAGTCTCCAAACCCAGCAGATTCTTGCAGCACACTCCCTTGCTGCCCTTCCCAGTAGAGGAAGGAGGGGGTTTCCCTGGATCTGCTGTTTGTGATGTCCCTGCTCGAAGAGCGGTGGTCTGACTGCACCTTGGATCATGGTTTAAGGTAAGCCCACCCCCTCCTCAGCTCCATCTCTGCTGTTGGCTTCCCTGCTCCAATACCTGGGAGCTCTGTCATGCTCAGATACCCCAGGATCCTTCTGTGGCCCCGGGGGTCCTGAGACCACACTGTCCCTGGAAGGGCTCCACTCCCTGCTGACCCTCTGGGGTGATGTCCCTCAGTGGGACAGACTTCTAAAATTTCCAATTTTGTGCTCTGCTGCTCTACTGCTGTCCAGGAGTCGGCCTTCCCCCCTGCTCTACTGCTGGCCGGGAGTCGGTCTTTCCCCCTGTGGTCTGTTTTCCCAAATGTCACCTCACTTCTCCACTTATCCTACCTTCCAGAAAGTGGTCACTTTTCTGTTCCTAGAATTGCTCCTCTTATCTTTGATCTCCTGTTGATCTGTAGGTGTTCCAACTGGTTTGATAACCATCCTGCTGAATTCCTGGGACCCGATGATATATAGGTCTCCTACTCCTCTGCCATCTTGCTCCTCCCTCCCTAATTACATTGACTTTTATAGATTTTATTTATTTATTTGACAGAGAGAGAGATCACAAGCAGGCAGAGAGGCTGACAGAGAAAGAGGGGAGAGCCCGATGTGGAGCTTGATTTCAGGACCCTGAGATCATGACCTGAGCTGAAGGCAGAGGCTTACCCCTCTGAGCCATGCAGACATCCCTAATTACATTGATTTTTAAACATTAAACCAGCCTTGCACACCTGGGATAAATTCACTTGATTATGGTATGTAATTCTTCTAATACATTGTGTACAATTAAATCAAATTTTGTTGAATTTTTACATATGTGTTCATGAGAGATATTGGTCTGTAGTTTTCTTTTTAAGATTTTATTTGTTTGAAAAAGGAGAGAGGGTGTGTGAGAACATGAGTAGTGGGGAGGGGCAGAGGGAAAAGCAGATTCCCCTTTGAACAGGGAGCCCAATACAGGGCTCCATTCCAGGACCCTGAGACCAGGACCTGCTAAAGGCAGACACTTAACTGACTGGGTCACCCAGGTACCCCAGGTCTGTAGTTTTCTTCCCTTGGAATGGCTTTATCTGGTTTTAGTATTAGAATAACACTGGTCTTATAGTATGATTACGACATATTCCCTTTGTTTCTATCTTCTGAAAGAGATTGCAGAGAATTGGTAAAATTTCTCCTTTAAATGTTTAGTAGAATTCACCAGTGAGCCCTTGTAGACCAAGTATTTCTTGCCTTGGGGAGGTTACTAATTCTTAGTTCAATTTTTAAATACATATAAACCCATTCAGATTATCTATTTTTGTGAGTGTGGGCAGATTGTGTCTTTCAAGGAATTGGTTCATTTCATATATATTTTCAAATATGTAAGCATAGAATTGTTAATAATATTCACTTACTATACATTTAATGTCCATGGGGTCTGTAGTGATATCTTGAATTCATTTGTGTTACATAGTTTTCCTTTTCTCTGAAGAATTTTTAATATTTCTTGCAAGGCAGGTCTGCTGCCAACAAATTCCTTCAATTTTTGTTTGTCTGAGAAAGTTCATTTCTTTTGAAGGATAATTTTACACCGTACAGAATTCTAGGTTGATGGATTTTTTTCTCTCAAAACTTTAAATATTTCATTCCATTCTTCTTGTATACATGGTTTTGAGAAGTCAGATGTTCTTGTCTTTGCTCTTCTGTAAGTAAATTATAATAAGTATTATTATTTTTTTACCTCTGGCTTCTTTCAACATTTTTTATTTATCTTTTATTTTCTATTATTTGAATGTGATATGCCTCAGTGCAGTTACTTTTGATATTCTCTGAGCTTCTTGTATCTGTTTCGGTGTCTGACATTGCTTTGGGAAATTTCTAGTCATTATTGCTGGAAATATTTCTTCAATTTTTTCCCTCTCATTTTGGTATTCCCATTACACATATGTTATATCTCTTGGATTTATCCCTAAGTTCTGTGGCATGTTTCTCAGCCTTATTTTTCCTGTTCTTGGAAGTTTCTATTGATATTCTTCAAGCTCAGGGATTCTTTGCTCAGCCATGGCCAGTCTACCAGTAATTCCATTGGAGGCAGTCTTCATTTCTGTTAGTGTTTTTAATCTCTATCATTTCTTCTTTTTCATACAATTTTCATTTCTCTGCTTACATTGCCATCTGATCTTTTATGCTGTCTACTTTTTCTACTAGAGCCCTTAGCTTCTTTGTCATAGCTTTTTTTTTTTTTTAAATTCCCACTCTGCTAATTCCATTATCCTTCTCATATCTGACTGTGGTTCTGGTATTTTTTCTGTCTCTTCACACTGTATTTTTTTTGTCATTCAGTATCCCTTTTAAATTTTTCATGATAGCCAGATATGTTGTATTAGGTAAAAGGAATGGAAGTAAATAGACTTTTATTACTGTGGTGGTAAGTTCTCTATCTAGTCCAGGCACACCCCAGATAAAGTCCACATCTACATACATCCAGTCACTAAGATACTTTTGTTGTTGACTTAAGATACCAGATAATGACTTATTTTTCACTTTCAGTTTACATTATACAATTATATGAACATATCTTCCCTTCTGAATCTTTTTTTTTCAAATTTGCCATGCAGCTTTAAATAAATTTTGTCATTTTACATAGGTTTGCTTTAATTTTACGAAAGAAACAGGTATTAGACTGACATATGTACCTATGTTTTTTCTTCCCTTGGGAGATATTTTCCTTTTAATAATTGATAGGTAATAACTAATTTTATATGTAACAATTTAAAGAGAATGTCTTCAAATTAAAAAATATTTCTGCTTTTTTCTGAGCTATAGGATACAATAAAGTACATAAATCACAACTGACTAGCCTAAAGCTGAACATACTCAAATAACTAGCATACAGAAGAAATAGAATATTGTCAGCACTGCAGAATTCCCTTTCATGACCCCTTCCATTCACTAGCCCTTCTCAAAGGTAACCATCATTTTGAGTTTTAATATCATGGAAAAGCTTTCCTGTACTTGAACTTCCTATAAATGGAATCATACACTGTACACTCATTTACATCTACCTTTTTTGTTGTTTAGTATAATGCTTGTGAAAACTGAAGACCTGTTTTAGCAAACAGAATAAATGATTTATGTGTACTCTTCATGCTTGTTTTGAAGTGCTATAGCTGGAGTTTGAAGCATAAACACAGACTATTGAAAGAATAAACCTTAGAGAGAGTACCATTTTTAAATTAAAAGGAACTTTCTGGATGAGAAATTCCAATTGAAAGGCATTATATGTCATGGGTAGTGGAGACTCTGGTTATCTCCTAATTATTGGACTACTTGTAATAAAATCCTATAAGTTCACTAAGAATATTAGACTAATATGAAAAAAAACATACAAACAGTAGAAGCCTACAGTCTTAAGTTAAACCTTTTCAAGTGTCTGGAACTATAAGGAAGGGTAGGTATATAGAAAACCCCATTAATTTTTGCCCTTGGTTTTTAGTTACTCAGAAACCTATGTATGAATTACAGAATTTAATAGGTCAGAAATTCAACATTGTTTTTTTTTTTTTTTTAAGTAGGCTCTTTACCCAACATGGGGCTTGAACTCATGACCCTGAGATCGACAGTCACCTGGTCTACTGACTAAGTCAGCTAGGTGCCTCTAAGATAGGATTTTTTTTAGTATTACATTTGGTCAAAATAGAACTGTGAGAAATCTGAATATTTACAATAAAGAAATTTTAGAAAACAATTTTCTTCAACAATGTACTAATGTAACATATTATCAGATATTTCTCTATTTTTTCTCTATAATGGACATTTTAAATCAGTATCCTGAATCTACAAACAAACAAACAAAAAGTCTCTTTGGATTTCTACATGTTAATTCGGTGCAAAAAACATTTAAGAGATGATTAATATAGTTAATATAACAAACTGTATACATATATAGATTTTCTAAAAGATTTTAAATGATATAAAAATAATTATAGCAATGTGCTATTGGATTTATAAGAAACATAGATCATCATATATAAAATAACATAAAAAGGGAGAAAATGAATGGAGTTATATAGGAGTACATTTCCATATATCACTGGAATTAAGTTAGTATGAATATGAAGTAGATTTTATAAAATGCATATTTTAAGCCCGAGAACAAACAGTAAGAAAATGTTTTTAAAAATAGGGAAATATTATTAAAAGAATTAAAATAGTACTCTAGATCATATTCACTTAACGCAATCTCTAGTCAATTGCTTGTTCATCAAGTCAATGGGTACACTTACCCTTTGACATATTGGTAAAATTGTTATACTTTGATTTCTGCTACTATGGTCCTGCTTGCCCTCCAGTTTTTCCTGGTTTTATAATAGTTGGCTCCAAAAAACTTTCAAGTACAAGTCATTTCCCTCATTTACTGAATGAAGTGGGGGTACACAGTGTATATTAGATTCCATGTCCATAAGTGTATATTAGTTTCTATGACCATAACCTATCTACTAACTGAAATCTTATGAATGAATTGATGTAATTCCTAGTGAAATCATGACCATGAACTTCTGGCAATGATTCAGGAGCTGTATATTACTTCAGGTAAGAAACAAGAGATATAATCTATCTACTTTATGCTCTTGATAAATGGTGGCTCAAATTCTCTTGAGATCAGAAGTGATGAGGTATAGAACACAATATTTCCCAAAGGAGAGTTATTCCCTTTTTTTAAAAAGAAATATTTTATTTATTTATTTGACAGTGAGAATACAAACAGGGAGAGCAGCAGAGGGAGAAGCAAGCTCCCCACTTAGCAGGAAGCCCAGTACGGATGTGGGGCTTGATCCCAAAACTTTGGGATCATGACTTGAGTTGAAGGCAGATGCTTAACCCACTGAGCCATCCAGGTGCCCCAAAGTTAATCCTTTTGAAAGAAGGCCCAGAAATATACTTTACTTATTCCTATTCTAATTTAAGGAGATCTTCTCTTTAAATCTCTACCACATTCATGTGTTGGAAATTGCATCTATTACATCAGTGTTGAGAACAGGAATGGCACATGAAACTATACATATGTTTACTTAGGAGACCCTCATTGTAGTGGGCAATTTTTGGCTCCCCAGCACCTGAATATCCTTTCTGTGCTTGAGGAAATCTTTATCTTATGAATCTTAATGGGAGACAAACTCAGTCAACAAGATGCATCTTCCTTGAATTTAGACTCTAGCACTAGGACATAATGCAACAAAGAATGCAAAATAGAAGTTAATGGTAACAACAGCAGCAACCTGTTTTCAGAAGCATTAGCAAGAGTGATGCCAGCATCAGTGCAAGCTTTGATGGTCAATGGCAGTGGGTGTCCTCAGTGCACAAGTTCCACAAAGGATTTTACCTGTGATTACAGCCACATCACAGTTTATTTTTTAAACCTGTTACTGTAACATCTTTTGTTTTATGATTATGTGAAGTAATTATTTTCTTAAACTACTTTTTGGTTTAAATCATTCAGTTGGTTTCTGTTGCTTTCAACTCATACCATGGTCATAAAATGTCAGGGCTCAAAGGGACACTTGAAAGAATCTCAAGCAGAGTCTGGGCTGAGTGCAGTGCCTGGCATGGGGCTTGATTCCACAAACCTAAGGTCATGAGCTGAACCAAAATCAAGAGTCTGATGCTTAACCAACTGAGCCACCCAGGCACCACTATTTGCAGGATTTTCTGATCCCAATTCCTTCTCTTGGAATTTTTCTTGTAGAAATAGTTACTCATTTTGTATCTCTCAAGAATAATTGGTAGGAAAATTGTATTTAGACTTTGTCATTGGAACAACATTTGGTGTTTTGTTGAACTGAATTCTAAATATCCCTATGACACCTTGCAGTCAAACTTTTAGGGTTTTTTGGATTTTATCTAAGGACACTTATTTAAGAGAATTTTTGTGCTTTTTAAAATCCAAAGCAAAATGTTTATACAGACTTAAATAATAATTTTAGATTTTAACATCTATTATATTATTTTAATCTAAAAGGCCTTACACTAAAGACTTTAGATACAAGTACTATTATTATTTCCTTTTTACAGGTATGGAAACCTGGACTCAGAGACATTAAGGGAGTTAAGACCACAGGCTAGTAAGAAGCACAGCTGGTATGGAAACCCAGGTGAGTTAAACCACAAAGCTTGTGCTTTCAATCAGTACACTGTACTGATAAGAAAAAAAATAACTTTTAAAAAATTCCTTACTTAGACGTGAGATATGAAAAAAAATAAAAATATATAAAATTTAATTATTATGAAGTTTTCTTTATATGTATAGCTATCTTGTTGTTGTGTCACCCCAGCCTATTGATAGTGATGCTTTTGGCGGGGAATCCCTAAGTACTGGCCCATATTACTCACAGGGAGCCCCCATAGATACTTCTCCCACCAGGGCTAATGTTGTGGCTGGACTGGTGCTTGTTTTATACCAGAATTGCAAGACATACTTCAGTAAAAATCATCAGGAAACTTTGAGAAATAAGACTTATTATTTGTTTTGGAGGATACGAGGGCCACAGAGTGAAGCTGGATAGAAAGAAAAAAAGAAAGAAGAAAGAAAGAAAGAAAGAAAGAAAGAAAGAAAGAAAGAAAGAAAGAAAGAAAGAAAGAAAGAAAAAGAAAGAAAGGAAGAAAGGAAGAAAGAAAGGAAGAAAGAAAGAAAGAAAGAAAGAAAGAAAGAAAGAAAGAAAGAGAAAGAAAGAAAGAAAGAAGAAAGAAAGAAAGAAAGAAAGAAAGAAAGAAAGAAAGAAAGAAAGAAAGAAAGAAAGAAAGAAGCAGGCCTAGAGATCTGAATTTATTAGGGCTCAAGGGTGGGATCTCCAAGTTTTTGGGATTCATGCTTTATTGGCTAATTTAAAGTATAAGAGTGGGATTTAGGATGGGGAAAAGGAGAAACAGGATCATTCCAGCAGGCAATTATCTAAATTAGGCAGGGTTTTCTGAAAGATGGAACTTCATAGGTGGAGATGATCTAATTCTTTATCTAGTTGTTTTGCTAGTAGCTGTTTCATGCAGCTGGCAATGTGTTTATTCAAGATGGATGACTTTTGGAACAGATGCCTGAGCAAACAAAACCTTAATGTCAGACACTTACACTACGCTTGTTAGTCCTAGGAGCTAGTATTATCCCCAATTTGCAGATGAGGAATCCAGGCCACAGGGAAGGAAAAGATTAGAGAAGTAGAAGCCAGATTTGTTTTCAGTTACAAGACTCTGGGACAGGATTTTATCTCTCAGGTTATGCTGACTTTCAATAGATGCTATGACCAAGTGCAACATTCCTGCACCTATTTGCAAACTCCAGGATGTTATGATTGAGTTGTGGCAGTAGTGACAATGGCTTCCTACTTTCTGTATCAGAGCTGTAATACTGTGTCCTTGAATTCAGTAATCTAGAGGCTACCTTCTGATTTTAACAGAAGTAGAAACATCCTTGAGTCATCAGTTTTAAGATACTCTGAAACTTTTTTCTGTGATACAGCCAGGGTGTGTCTTTGCAGATTTTCCAACAATTTTGTATGCAAAGGTCTATAATGGATTATTTAAACATTTTGTACTGTGGTTGGTCTTGTCTAGGGAAAAAACAGATGCTATTTAATAGAGTACTTTAGAATGTTTATATAGGTTTCTAAACCATTGACCTGTAAATCAAAGTAAGTAATGATTCCATAAAGAATTTGCAAGAATATAATTTTTAGGTTTGACAAGACTAATTGCACATGGAAATGTTAAAGTCTTAGACATGTAAAGATATTATATAGTCTAAGACACTTTTTTGCAAGGGCCAATGCCCTTTCAGAACACAGGAACTTGTTTCTATGACTTAGAGAAAAATTGCATGAACTTTGAAATCAGATAGGTCTAGATTCAAAACTTGGCTTCTAAATTTATGAGTTAGGTTTTATTCAACTGTCTAAACCACAGTTATCTCATTGATGACTTGTAAAAAAATTATATTTCCTGTCTCATAAGATTGTCTGATAATTAAATGGTATGGGGCTCCTGGGTCATTAAGCATGTGCCTTCAGTTCCAGGCACCCGCTCAGCAGAAAGCCTACTTCCTCTCCCAAACTCCCTGCTTCTGTTCCCTCTCTAGCTATCTCTATCTCCTGTCAAATAAATAAATAGAATCTTAAAAAAAAGAATTAAATGATATAATGCCTGTAATATTTGTGACACAATATTTAGCATGGGCTAAATATATAATTAATGTTACTTACTTTCCTTTTCTCATTCCCCATTTTCCAAATGCTGGTTTTACCTTATAAAATCTTTTCAAGAGCAATTGAGTTTTTACATTTTATTTGATGCCCTTTCTATATATAATGTCATACTAATTTGGCTGGGTAGCATTTCCAATCTAGATGCTAATAGCAGGAAGAGGTTAGGTCACTTTGTGTGAGAATTGGTGACAAATTGAAGTGAGGAAAAGGAAATACATGTGGGGTTAGAAAAATTGTAAGAACATGCAACTCAAAGACTCTCAACCAGTATACACAGGAAGAAAACCACACCAAGGTTAAATGCATATTACTAAATGAAAGAAGTCTTTTTCTTCCACCAACCCCTGGCAAGGATGAATGGGCAGAACATGGATTTCTAAGCCAGTGAAAATACTGTGTATAATACTGTAATGATGAATACATATCATTACACATTTGTCCAAACTCAGAATGTACAACACCACGAGTGAACCATAATGTAAACCAAGGACTTTGGGTGATTATAATGTGTCAATGTAGGCTTATCAATTATAACAAATGTATAATTCTGGTGGGGAATGTTGGTAATGGGAGAGGCTCTGTATTGTAGGGGCTGTGAACTTTAAATGGCTCTAAAAATAACGTCTCTTAAAACACCCCCCCACACAAACACATCCACACACACACAAGCATACCATAATCAAAACATTAAGAATAAAAGCAAAGAATAAAAAAAAATCTTAAAAGCAATCGGAGATGGAAAGAAGATATTATACGTAATAACAAAGATAAAAATACCAGCTCAACTATTATCAAAACTATGCAAACTAGAAAAGCATCATTTTGAAGGGGGAAAAATCGATTTTATCAATAGAAATCTACACCCATAAAAAATATTTTAAAATGTCTTGCAAACAATAATGTGGAGACTTCTTCTTCCAAACAAGATGAAGTAAGAGGGATCATATTAACCCACCTGACTAAAATAACCAAAAATTACACACAAAATCTATGAAACAGTGTTCTTAAGACATTGGTTGTCAAGCAACAAAAGACAGTGATCCATGAGAGAAAGGAACCAAAGAGAACTTCAAACTGTGTAGTTGCCTTTCCCTACTGACTTGAGAAATATTTCACACTATAAAACAGGGAGAGGACCCAGGGAAAGCCCAGCAGACTCTGTCGATTAATGACACAACATTGAGAATCCTGGGAGGACAAGGAGCCCAGAGTTTGTGGTATAGAGTATAGGAGAAGATATAGCTGCTAACGGGAAAACTACAGAGAT
The DNA here is from genome assembly GCA_004023965.1 of Spilogale gracilis. Lineage (NCBI taxonomy): Eukaryota > Metazoa > Chordata > Mammalia > Carnivora > Mephitidae > Spilogale > Spilogale gracilis. The sequence goes on from PITA01010252.1 coordinate 61,791, forward strand.
CTGTGGAGGCTCCCCCTTGAGAATTCAAAAAAGCATTAATCAGAACATGTAAATGAGGAAACTACATGAGGTTGAGTAAAGACTCATCTGAGAAAATTACAAGAAGAGTACCCAGCTCTCACACAGAGCTCAGAATAGTGTTTGTTACAGTCAGCCAGCCTGGAAAACCATATAATTCATGGGTTATTCATTAGAGTACTCAAAAGGATCTTGCCACAGCAATAGAAGATTATCCTTAGACCGGTCATCTGGTTAACAGATTTACCAATCTGGTTAAAATATTTATTATTTGTTAACAGCTAACAAATTTTATAATAAGACTGAAATAGATCAATCTCTTTTCAAATGGTTTATCTGTATAGAACAGGGGTCAAGGATATTTCCAATAGAAAAAAAAACATGCAGTATTCAATAAGGTAATTAACAGTAGCTGGAATCCAATAAAATATTACAAGCATACAAAAAGCAGCAAGATAATACAACCCATAATGAAGAAGAAAAAAATCAACCAACTGAAACTAGCAAAACTCACAGGATGATAGAATTAGGAAACAAAGACATTCAAACAGTTATTACAACTATATTCCATGTGTTCTAAAAGTTAAGTAGACTTCCAGTTCAGACCCAGATGGCATAAATTCATTTTTCCCTGCTCTTCCTGGCATAGTACAACTATAAACTCTGGGAAAAAATGCAAAATAACAAAAGGGGAATGCTGACAGATGCAAAGAGGTAGGTGAACTGATTAAGAACTTCAAAACAGAAGGAACAATTACTAGCAAAGTGTCTTATTGCATCCCACACAACAGAAGGCAACCCAGAACCAACATTTCCTAAACTCCAATCTAGCAATGAAAGGCACCCAAATAGGCTCAATCCTCCCCTGGATTAAATGGGAATCCTGCCAGGTGAGCATGGTAATACATACAAAGGGAATCACCAGAGAGCCAGGTTGATAATTAAGGACCAGGGGAAGTACACCTCTTCCTTCCTGGGTCTAAGACTCCCATCCCTCATCCAGAGATACTACATGCCCAGGTACATGAGCAAGGGGAATACCACAGGAAGTTGTCTGGTCTAGATACCCTACCCTACCAATATCAGGCACTGGATGGCACCAGAAAGAGGGATCCTGCCACAGAAAGGACCCAGCTTGGGAAACCCTCTTATTCTGCTTGCACCTGATAGTCCTTCCCTAGTGAGAGACAGAAGGCATTGAGGGGCATGGACAAAGGAGATTCCACCACATCTATGGGTTGGCTAGGAAGCTTCTTCATATCTGTGGGACTGAGATTCTTTTACCCTACTACAAGACACTGAGTGAACAGCACCAATAAGGGGATCCTAACCCAACAAGGATCATGGCACAGGAAACTAATATGTTCTTTTGGGCTTGAAGATATTCTCAGTACCCTTCAATAACACACTCCAGGAGTAGCCCCAGCAGCAGAAATAAACCAAGCAGACCATAATGGTACCACAGAACCTCTGAAAATTAATCACTAAAGTGACATCTTTAAAAGTCCAGGAAAAAAAAGTCCAGGAACTCCATGTAAAACCTAAGTAGGATGAATGAATGCTAAAATAAAAGATTTAAATAGGGCCCAGAGCCTCCTAACATAATAGAACATAATAGCCAACATATTTGATACAATAAAAAAAATTGTCCATCATACTGAGAATTAGAAAAATCACAGCACAGATGAGAAAAGACATCAAGTGATGTCAACATGAACCTACACTGGATTTTGGAATTCTCTGACAAAGATTTTAAGGCATCCTTAATGAAAATGCTCCAACAAGCAATGACAAATTCTTTTATACTTGAAACACATGAAAAAATTGAAAATTTCAGGAACTAAGTAGAAATCGTTAAAAAGAAACAAATGGAAAGCACAGAACTGAAAATTCAAATTAACAAAATATTTGCTCGATGGGCTCAATGACAGAATAGAGGTGACAGAAGATAGAATCAGTATAGTTAAAAAGAATTTACCCAGTTTTGACAACATAGAGAAGATAGAGTCAAACTAACAGAGCCCCAGGGACCTATGTGTCGAGACAATAGTTAAATATCCACCAATTATATCATCAGTGTCCAGGAAAGAGAGGAGAAAAAAGGGTTCCCAAAGAAATAATAGCCAAAAGCTTGTCAAGTTTGGCAAAAGATATAATCTTATAAATTAAAAATCTCAATTAATTTTGAATAGGGAAATCCAGAACATCTCACAATGAGACACATAATAAAATTTTGTAAAGTAAGACAAAGAAAAATGTTAAGTCTGAGAGAAAAGACCCATTACTTATGAGGGAACACCAATTCTTATTTTTTTTTAAGATTTTATTTATTTGACAGAGAGAAACACAGTCAGAGAGGGAACACAAGCAGAGGGAGTGAGAGAGGTAGAAGCAGGCTTCCCGCTGAGCAGGGAGCCTGATGTGGGGCTTGATCCCAGGTCTTCAGGATCATGACCTGAGCCGAAGGCAGTCGCTTAACCAACTGAGCCACCCAGGCGCCCCGAGGGAACACCAATTCTAATGACAGAGTATTTTCATATGACCCTGGTGGCCCAAATAAAATAAGAAAGCATTTTTCAAATGCAGAAAAAAATAACTGTCAGTCATGAATTATATATCTGTTTCAAATAACCTTTAGCAATGAATGAGAAATAAAGGTATCTTCAGATGAAGGAAAATGAAAATAATTTGTCACTGCTAATCCTATGCTTAATGACTAAAAAAGAAGAAAATGATGAAAAAGAAGTCATGGAACATCAAGAAGGAAAAAAAGAAAAAATGTGTAAAAATCAGAAATAGGAGTAGAAACAGGATAGATACTGATTGAAACAAAATTTACAAAACCATCTAATATGAAATATAATGATATTTAAAACGGGAAAATAAAGGGTCCCAAATGGAAGTATGGTTTTTACACCTGAAGTGGTAAATGTTAATTCCAGTAGACCATATAGTAAGTCAGATGTGTATATGGTAATACCCAGAGCAACCACTAAAAACTATATAATGCTATGTCTCAAAACACTATTCATGGGATACCTGGGTGGCTCAGTCAGTTAAGCAACAGATTCTTGGTTTCTGCTCAGGTCATGATCTCAGGGCTGTGAGATTGAGCCCTGCATTGAGCTCCTTGCTCAGCATGAGGTTTGCTTGAGTTTTTCACCCTTACTCTCTGCCCCTCCCTCTGCTTGCACTTTCTCTCAAATAAATAAAATCCTTAATAAAAACAAACAAAAACCCACTATTAATTTAAAAAGAATCCTAAAAAAATGTTCAAGTAACTCACAGGAAGGCAAAAAGAGAGAGAGGAACAGAAAAGACAAATAGAAACAAATAGTAAAATGAGAGACCTAAACTCTAACATATCAATAGTTACCTTAAGTGCAAATACTTTTAAATGTATCACTTAAAGGGTAGATAATGGAAGTATGGATAATACATTGTGATCAGCTCTGTGCTGTTTACAAGGAACTCACTTTAAATTAACAACACATGTAAATTGTAAGCAAACTAATGAATAAAAGAAATCTCTTGCAAACATAAATCATTTTTTTAAAAAGCGAGAGTAGCTATATTAATATCAGATAAAATAAACTTCAGAGCATAGGAACTTATTTGAAACAAAGAGGGACTTTACATCATGGCAAAAAGATCAATCTGCCTAGAAGACATACTGATTCTGAATGTGTATCAACCAAGGAACAGTTCTTCAATTTACATGAATCAAAAAGTGATAGAACTGAAAGGAGACATAAATTGGTCGAAAATTACAGTTAAGGACTTCTAAAACTTCAGTCTCAGTAACTAACAGTGACTAGGAACAAAATAAGTGGGGCACCTGGGTGGCTCAGTGGGTTAAGCTTCTGCCTTGGGCTCAGGGTCCTGGGATTGAGGCCTGCATCGGGCTCTCAACTCAGCAGGGAGCCTACTTCCTCCTCTCTCTCTGCCTGCCTCTCTGTCTACTTGTGATTCTCTCTCTCTGTCAAATAAATAACTAAAATCTTAAAAAAATAAAGAAAACCAGCAAGGATATAAAATATCTGAACAAAACTATGAACTAAAAAGATCTTAATTGACATGTATAGAAACACCCCACACAACAACATCAGAATACACATTTTGTTCAAGTACCCAAGGAATAGTCAACAAAATATATCATGCTATAAGGCATGAAACAAGCCCTAACAAATTTTAAAGAATTAAAATCTTAGAGTATGTTCACTGATCAAAATGCAATCAAACTAGAAATCAGTAATAGGCAACAGGTAAATCATTAAACACTTGAAAATTAAATAATGCATATCTAAATAATGCATGGATCAAAGAGGAAGTTTCAAATGAAGTCTTAAAAGCACACAAAGAACAGAATAAAAAGAAAAATATAGCACATGAAAATATGTGAGATGAGGCAAAATAGTGCAGAGATGGGTATAATGGCCCTAAATGTTTATAACAGCAAAATCAAAATGGGAGCTTCTACAGCCATTCAAAAGGTAATGAAGGAATACTACAAGCAACTTTAGGTTAATAAATTCAACAACTTGGGAGAAATGGACAAATCCCATGAAATCCACAAAACCAAATTCTAACCAACAAAAAAATTAGAATATCTTTTTAACCACGAAAGAAATTGAATTAGAAATTAAAGAGTTTTTCAAAAAGATATCTCAAATTCCAGACACTGGAGATATAAGAGGAGAAAATTATGTATACAGAAAAATAGAATAACTCTCATGATGACTGACACAAAATTCTTAAGAAATGATTAGCAAATTGAATCTGGTAACATATGAAAATAGTATATTATGATCAAGTGGATTTTTTTTTCTCAGAAATGAAAGATTGCTTTAACTTTCAAAATCAACATTAAGGAAAAAGTCACACATATACAATAAAATCTTATTCAGTCATAAAAAAAGGAAATTATGCCTTTTAACAACAAGATGGATAGACCTTGAAGGCATTATACTAAGTGAAATAAGTTAGACAGAAAAAGGCAAATGCTGCATGTTCTCACCAGGCCAAAATCACAGAAATAGTAAAATCCTTATTACCAGGAGCTAGTGAGGTAGGGGAAATGAGCAGCTATTTATCGAAAGTACAAACTTCCAACTATAAGATGGATAAGTTCTGGGGATCTAATATACAGCATGGTGACTGTAATTAATAATACAATGTTACATACTTTAAAGTTTTGTTTATTATTTTTTAAAGATAGTATATATTTGTCAGAGAGAGAGAGAGCACTCACACAAGCAGGGAGAGTGGCAGGCAGAGGGGGAAGAAAAGATCCCCACTGAGCAAGGAGCCTGATGTGGGACTCAATCCCAATACCCTGAGATTATGACTTGAGCTGAAGGCAAATGCTTGACCGACTGAGCCACACAGCCATCCTTTATATATTTTTCTAAGATGATTTAAAAAAAACTTAATTAGCCAACATATAGTATCCTTTGAATTGGTATTTTTCTATCCTTTGGGTAAATACTAGTAGTACATTTGCTGGATTATGATGCAGTTTTGCCATTTGCTATGACATGGATGGAGCTAGCTAGAGAATATTATGCTAAGTGAAATAAGTCAGTCAGAGAAAGACAAATACTATATGATTTCACTCCTATGTGGAAGTTAAGAAACAAAACAAATGAGCAAAGGGACAAAAAAGAGAGAGAGAGACAAACAAGGAAACAGACCCTTAACTGTACAGAACACACTGATGGTTAGTATAAGGGAGGTAAGGGGAGGAATGGGCTAAATAGGTGATAGGGATTAAGGAATGCTCTTGTTGTGATGAGCAACAGGTGTTGTATGGAAGTGTTGAATCACTACCTTATATGCCTAAAACTAATATTACACTATATGTTAACTGGAATTTAAATTAAAACTTTAAAAAATGGGCAGAGGGTTTGAAAAACACCTCACCAAAAAAGATACACAAATGCCCAGAAAGCACATGAAAATGTGCCCTATTATTAATTATTAAATAAATGTATGTTAAAATCACAATATAATACCAAAATGCATTAAGTAGATTGACTAAAATTAAAAGACCTGGAGTACCAAATATTGGTGAAGGTAGAGATCAACTGGAAACCTCATATACAAGTTATGGATATGTAATTATCTGGCAATTTTTTTAAAAAAAGATAAATGTGTAATTATCATGTTACCTGAATATTCTACTCCTAGATATTTTCCCAGAAAAACAAAAACATATTGCCATAAAGATTTTTAACAGATATTTATAGAATCTTTTTTCATAATAGCTCAAAACTGGATTTAATCGAAATGTTCATAGTAGATGAATGGGTAACTATATTGACTTATATTTATAAAATAGTACACTATTCATAAATAAAAAAGAACAACCTACTGATACACATGACAACCTATGTAAATATAAAAGTGTATACTGTGCAAAGAAGCCTCATACAAGACATTACTTCCTTTGTAATTTCATTTATGAGAAATTCCAGGGATGCCTGGGTGACTCAGTTGGTTAAGCATCTGACTCTGGATTTCAGCTCAGGTCATGATCTCATGGGTGATGGGATGGAGACAGAGGTCATGCACCATGCTCAGTGGGGAGTCTTCTTGAAGATTCTTCCTCTCTGCCTCCCCCAAATAAATAAATAATTAAAAAAAGAAATTCTGGGACAGGCAAAACTAATCTAGAATGATGGAAGGCAGATAATTAAATAGTTGTCTTTGGCTAAAGTTGGGGGAAGAATACAAGGGATGCTTTTAGAGTGAAATAAATATTCTAATAAAGCCTAAAGTCAGGTAACATGATGTCCCCAGCTTTGTTTTGCTTCTTCAACAATTCCTTAGCAATTCAGGGTATTTTTTGGTTCCATATAAATTTTAGGATTGTTTGTTCCAACGCTTTGAAGAATGTTGGTGGAATTTTGATTGGAATGGCATTGAAAGTATAGATTGCTCTGGGAAGTATAGACGTTTTGACAATGTTTATTATTCCGATGCATGAGCGTGGAATGCTCTTCCATCTTTCTGTGTCCACTTCAGTTTCTTCATGAGTGTTCTGTAGTTCCTCGAGTACAGATCCTTAACTTCTTTGGTTAGGTTTACTCCTAAGTATCTTATGGGTTTTGGTGCTATAGTAAACAGAATCGATTCTCTGGTTTCCCTTTCTATGTTTTCATTGTTAGTGTATTAGAACACAACTGATTTCTGTGCACTGATTTTGTATCCTGCCATAATACTGAATTGTTGTATGAGTTCTAGTAGTTTAGGGGTAGAGTCTTTTGGGTTTTCCACATAGAGTATCATGTAATCTGCAAAGAGAGAGAGTTTGACTTCTTCTTTGCCAAGTTGAATACCTTTTATTTTTCTGTTGTCTGATTGCTGTTACTAGTACTTCTAACACTATGTTGAACAGTAGAGGTAAGAGTGGACATCTTTGTCTTATTCCTGATCTCAGAGGGAAAGCTGTCATTTTTTCCCCATTGAGAATGATATTCCCTGTGGGTTTTTCATAGATAGATTTTATGAGGTTGAGGAATGTTCCCTCTATCCCTATAGTTTGAAGAGTTTTAATCAGGAACGGATGCTGTATTTTGTCAAATGCTTTCTCTGCATCAATTGAGAGTACGATGTGGCTCTTCTCTCTTCTCTTATTGATTTGTTCTATCATGTTGATTGATTTGCGAGTGTTGAACAACCCTTGCATCCCTGGGATAAATCCCACCTGGTCATGAGGGTTTAGAGCAGACTTCCTTGGAAAGTGACATTTGTGATAAGAAATGAATGATGAGTAGAGGTTAACTATGTAAAGGGGGAATCAAGATGGTGTAGGGGAATAATGTCCCCAAATGTAAAGGGGGGGGGAAGCACATAATAAGGAGGCCTGGTGGGAAATAATGAAGGTCGGTTGACTGGGATGCAGAAACCTGGCTGAAATCTGGTTGAGATGAAGGAAGAGAGGTAACAAGAACCTGGCCATGTTGGAGTTTATGGGATCTTAGTCTTATATCCTAAGGCTGTTGAAAGATTTTTTTTTAAGATTTTACATTTTTATTGGAGAGAGAGAGAGAGAGAGAGAGAGAGAGAGAGAGAGAGAGAGCATGAGCAGGAGGGGGACAGGGGTAGGGAGAAAGGGAGAAGCAGACACCCTGCTAAGTGCAGAGCCCAGTGTGGGGCTAGATCCCAGGATGCTGAGATCACCACCTAAGCTAAAGTAAGACTTAACTGACAGAGCCACCCAGGTGCCCCTGATGTTGAAATATTTTAAGTTGGAAATGGTCGCAGGTGCCATGATCAGATTCATGTTTTGAAATGATGGATTTTGCTGCTGGATACTGATCAATGCATTGGAGTACAAAGACAGGATTTAGGGCAAGTGTTTAGGTGGCTACTGCTGTAATTCTGAAAGGAGATGATGTGTTAGGTAACTTATGCTGTTTTAGTGGAAGTAGTGTGGAAAATAGTGGTCAGTCATTAAAGATATTTAGTAGGTAAAATAAAAAGGGCATGGTTGTATATTAGATATGGGGGAAGAGGGACAATATGGTATCAGGGTTGCTCCCTACATTTCCCTCTTGTAGAACTGGACATATGAGGATACCATTCACTAAGATAAAAAACACTGAAAAAGGATGCAGTTTGGTGGGGAAAAGTTCATGAGTTCAGTTTTTAGTATATTGCTTAAGGTACCTTTTTTCCTAGACAGCTAAATGGAGCTGGTGGAGTACAGTTATCAATTTGAGATGTGAATCAGTTGCATTTCCCATATTTTCCTTTTGTTTCTAGTTCCTTTTCCATCTCTGGAATATTTTTCTCTTTGTTTGAGAATCCAAGACATAAATGTTTACCTAAATCTATGTGAACATTTTGATGGTGCATTTCCATTAAAGAACTGTATCCCAATTCTGTCATATTGTCAGAAGCACATAATTTTATTTTTTGAGAACTTACTTTTCTATTGTTAGGAAAAAGCACATAAAGAATTTAATGGTTTCTTTCCTGTGTACTCAGCATGAGTGTGGCCTGGCATGTTTTGTTTAATTTTACGGAGCATTTTCAATGAAATTCTTTAAAATAATTGTTAGTTGTACAATAAACTAGAGTAAAGGAGAGCTCTGTACTTCTGATCAATAATATAATAGACAGTGGAAAACCTACCGTGGAAAATAAATCACAGAAAAAAGAATAAGAACTAGACTAGATTTAAAAGCTCTTTTCAGCTTTTTGGGAACATCTGGTCTTATAGTTTGATGCTAAGCACAGTACATTATGTAAATTATTGTGGAACATTTTGCAGAATCAGTGCAGTGCTGTGGAGGTGATAGCAATATGAATGACAATGAGGTCAGAAATTAGCCAGCACCAGAGAAGATGTGCCTACAAGCAAGACTTTTTTATTTTTAAAAATTAAAGGTTATCAGCAAACTCAACAATTTATAAACAGTAAATATTTGTCTTGTATCTACCAAGTGCAAACATGCGCTGGATATTGCAGGTGATGTGAAGATAAATAGTATATTATCTAATAATGGATTGAAAAAGGTAAAATAAAAATGAATTAAGACAACATGTCACCTTGGAAATTAATCTACTATGATGTTAAAGTGCCATCTAATTGCACATAGTACTAGACTCGAAGACAGTAGTAGAGTTTATTGCTACTCTATATACTGAACACCTCCCTCCCTGCCACTTCAAGAACTGTGACCCTAAGATATACCCATGGGACTTCTGAAACATAGTGGTTTTGTTGTTTATTTTGAAAAATATAAACCATTTTGCATTCTGTTCCTCAATGAACTTATGCTTGTTCATATAGGAAATGCTTATAACTAGTTAAGATACATAACAATAATGATTCTTCAGAAAAATGCTATTGTTTGTCCTGGGACATTATGTATCCCCTAGCACAATTCAGGAACCCTGTGACTATGCATAATCCAGTTGAAACAAACAATTCTACAGGTAAACAGTTTATAGACTAGACATACTTACCAAAAGAATCAGCTATGATTTGTTTTTAAAGTATTTCCCTTTTATTTTTTATTATAGAACTTGAGATCTCTTCTTTTGAAATAATTGTATGTATAATCATGACATATATCCTTAATACCCTAATAACTAAGATAGAGAAGAATAGTGAACATAGTCATTAGATAAAGCTCAGTTTGAAAAGGGACGAGGAGCTTGCTCCGAATGGAGGACACCAAGAGACGATCTCATGCAAGATGCAAAGGGTTTATTCGAGCATGCTCGGGCCCACAGCCTGACCCCCAAACCAGTCAGCGGCTGAGAGCCCCGAGCTATCCCGGGGGCACCCTTATATAGAACTACATTGTCCGTTACAGCAAAGCCCGCGCATCAACAGCCAATTAGTTTAAAACACCACAGCAGGGTCTGCAGGCAGGCAGCCAATCAGTTTACGACAAATCACATACTTTCACCAATCGTCTACAGGGGGATATATGTCCTAATTTGGGCTAGCAAGAGGTATGTGAGAAGCTGCATGCCTGCGGTCCTTGGGGCCTGGGGGGGTTGGGTACCTGCCTGCCGGTTGCTGGGCTCAGATAACAGAATGTGGGTCTGCTCTTACATTCTGGAGGGTGGGGGCCTTTACAGCAGCCTTTCATTCCCCCCTTTTCTTTTCGCACTGATTTTAATCTTAAAATCTATGGGGTCTCAGTGGTCCGGAGGGCCTGGTACTGTTGGGTTCCTAGATTTATACTCCAAACCTAGTAACAGCCAAAAACCCGCTAAAATATGCCATGACCAATTTCAATTACCCAGGAAAAAGTAGAAGAAAGTTTACAATCAGAACCAATTTCACACAGACGGAAAAATGTTCAGTCACTTTTAAACATAGAAGGTGACTCAGAAGCTCCCATATTAGGCAACAATAAAAGTGACAACAAAGTTACTGTCTTTTGAGTTTTAGCTTCAGTCCAAGGTCGGCAGGGTCCATCAGCACTGGCATCCATCTCTGGGGGGCGCTTTCATCCTTAGCTTCTTAGTCGTGGCATGTGTGAATCCAGGTCCTGAGGCCTTCCTTTACTGCCATGGGGGTGGTCAGCTTTTTTCCTAAGATGGCAACTTCAATGCCTGACCTGAGTATTTGAGGCAGGAGTTTTTCTGTTTCTTTGCATTTAGAAGAGGAAACAGGTAAAGACAAAGTAAAGAAGTAGATACTATTTCATCCCACCCCAAATAAGCAGAATGAATTTGTCCTTCCGGTGCCTGAG
>PITA01010253.1:0-72964 GCA_004023965.1 Spilogale gracilis
CATGGTCTCACTTACTTGCGGTGCATGAGGGGCAAACTGGAAGACAGTGGCAGAAGGAAAGCAAATGGGAACTAGGGTAATCTAGGGAGGGAAACGAAACAACAGAGATTTTGAACACAGAAACAAACTGAGGGACTTGGAGGGAGGGGGGTGGAGGGATGGGAGAGCCTGGTGGTGGGTACTGGGGACACCTAAAGCGTGGATCACTGGGTGTGGGGAATGGGGAATGAATCTTGAAACACTGGAAAAAAAAATTTAGTAACAATAAAAATAAATAAATAAATAAATAAATAAATAAATAAATAAATAAATAAATAAAAGACATGGTCTCTGGTCTGCTTTTGCTTATTTTTTCAAAGATTTATTTATTTGAGAGAGAGAGAGCATGCAGGGAGGGGCACACAGGGTAAGGGAGAAAGAAACTTTTGCCAACTCCTCTCTTGAGCTCGAAGTCAGTGCGGGGGGCTTGATCTCAAGAACCTGAGATCATGACCTGAGCTGTAACAAAGAGCCTTAACAGCTTAACAGACTGAGCCACCCAAGGGCCCCTGATCTGTTTTTGCTTATAATGAAAAGTTCCTTAAGCTCCTAAGTGTTTGGTTGGTGTCCAGGATCAAATAAGAACCATTAAACAGAGGCAGAATTTCTGTTTTGTTTTTTAAAGATTTATTTGCTTGTTTGTTTGTTTGTTTGCTTGTTTGTTTGTTTGAGAGAGGGATAGGAAGAGGGAGCAAAAGACTCACTACTGAGCTGCTGAGCTGCGAGGCCGACGTGGGGCTCAATCACATGACTTGGGGATCATGACCTGAGCAGAAGGCAGATGCTTAACCACCTGAGCCACCCAGGCATGCCCCCAGAGGCAAAGTATTACTTACAAGTTCTCAAGAGGCAAATCACATGTTATCAAGTGAATATTTAAGTGAAGTCAAGAAACATGTCTACTGTTATTACTCTATAAGGCAAATGATACCCCTGGATTAAGCATCAGAAGATTTGAATTCTAGTCCAGGTTTGCAAATAACTAGGTGTGTGCCTGGCAAATCACTGAAGCTCTCTGAATTAGAAGAACTTTTGTCACCTCATCTGTTCAAATGGGAGTACAGTTGACCCTCGGACAACACGAGTTTGAGCTGCACAGGTCCAGTTACCTGTGGGTATTTTTTTAGCAAATACAGCACAGTACTGTAAATGTATTTTTGCTTCCTTATGATTTCCTTAATAACATTTCCTTTTCCCTGCTTACTTTATTGTAAGACTATAGTATTTAATACATGTAACACAGAAAATATCTGTTAATCAACTGTTTGTGTTGTTGGTTAAGGTTTCAGGTCAAAAACTGGTCATTAGTAATTAAGTTTTGGAGGAGTCAAAAGTTCTATGAGGATTTTGCCTGCACAGGGTGGGGGTCGGTGCCCCGACCCCTGCATTATTCATGGGTCAACTATATTAAGATAATAGTGAGAATTAAATAAGAAAACACATGTAAGAAACACAGCAGGCTCAAAAATGTTACTTGCCTTTCCCCTCTTTGCGAGACCTGATTCAGATTCCTGGTTCTGTCATTAATGAGCTGTGTAGCTGTCTTTAATCAAGAAATAGTTACCTGTAGGCCTCTATTTCTGCATCAAACATTAGAGGGTTGGGACTCACTGATGTCTAAGATCCCCCTCCAGCTCCAGCATGCTATGATTACTAATTCTCTCCCTAAACTGTTGGCTGACTATGGGAAAGTCACTCCATTTCTTTAGACCTCAGTTTCCTCACCTTTATAAATGGGAAGCTGAACCAAACTGAAAAGTAGATAAGAATGGTAACAGGAAATTCATAAAAAAGGAAAACATGTGCCCAATAAACACAACTTTATCAGAGATCAAAGAAATGCATGTAAAAAATACTGAAACATAATTTCTCTATAAAATGGGCAAATATTAAAAAGTTTAAGAATATCCAGGGTTGGTTAGGTTGGAGGAATACAGTGCTTGCATTTATTGCCCTCAGAAATATAATTTGGACAAGTGTGGAGGTCACTTTGTCACTATGTATAAAAAATGTTAAATGTGCCATTCACTTTGATCTCACAAAGGATGCTCACATAGCATGAGTTCCTTTAGTGAAACAGTGGAAACAACCTGAATGTCCACTAAGAGAGAATTAACAAAATATTAGATAAATAAGCATATAATGGTATTCTGCACAGTCATAAAACGAATGATTTTACGTTTGCATGGACATTAAAAGATGTCCACAATGAACTATATTTAAAAAGCAAGTTACAGAACAAGAATAGCATGATGCCATGCATGTAAAATTTATATTTATAGGCATACATATGTGTGCACATGTGTACGCATGTGTATATAATATCTCTTAGAGATGTCTGGATGACTTGGAAGAATGCTCACTAAAACGTTAAAAGTGACTACCATTTTGGGATGCTGTGATTTCGCTGGATTTTTGCTTTCTTTACATTTTCTGTAATGATCATATATTATTTTATAATGGCAAAAAAAAATAAAGCTCATATTTAACTTTCGAAAAATACATACTACAGAGGCACCTGGGTGGCTCAGTCAGTTAAGCGTCTGCCCTCGCCGAGATCAAGATTCCTGGGTCCCAGGGAATCTGCTTATCTCTCTCCCTCAAGTGCTCTCTAATACAGAAATAAAATCTTAAAAAAAAAAAAAATACACATTACAAAAAAAAAAACCCTCTGTGGCTTTAACAATTATTTTCAGTGAGATAAGTAATATCTCTTGTTCTTACAGTCTCTGATCAGACGTCTAACCACGTATATAGTTACATCATTAGGACTACAGTGTGCTTTCTTTATTTAGACCTTTGCTAAGCACTTTACACACCATTTCTCATCGCTCTACAGTGCTGTCTGACCACTTCTATCCTAAAGAAAACCCAGCAGGGCTTTTACATTTTAGAATCCATTCTTCCCACACTAGATGTTATTTTAAAAAGCCTAAGAAACCGCAAACTAAGATCTTTAAGAGCAGAACATTGTCTACTTTTTAAATAAGTCACTTTGTGAATACAAACAAATCTTATGCTGGTTATCCTCCAACTCTCAATTCCTCCTTCATTTAGGAATTCTAAGCTGACACTAGGAATACACTGAAGATTGCCAGAACCCAAGAAAAGCATAAGTGTGGCATTCAACAAAGCACACTAAATGATGGGGGACAGGATCTAGGTTGATTATTTGTTGTAGGATGGTCTGGATAGGCAAAGAAGAAACCAATGTACTTAAGAATAAACACCTTTTTTTAATGGGGAGGGGCAGAGGAGGAGAAAAATCTTAAGCAGGTTCCACGTCCAGCACAGAGTCCAACATGAGGCTCAATCTCACAACCCTGACATCATGACCTGAGCAGAAATCAAGAATTGGAGACTTAACCAACTAAGCCACCCAGGCACCCCAAGAATAAACAACTTAATTCCGAAATCATGTTGAAATTTTGGTTGCCATTCACATTAAAAGCATATTTAATTACTTCTTCATTTGCTGATATGTTTATTCAATTTAAATTGGAGAAGTAAAGAAAAGGAAACACTGATGTACTTTCTCATCTTTCCACCAATGCACAGACCTGCATCATCATCTGTCTTCCCCATCTTCTGGTTACGACACAGCAGCTCTCCCTTCCAACATAAGGCCAGCTCACCTGTAGTCTAAACCCTGCCCTCTCCTTCTCAGGAAGCTTATTGATGCTTCACCCTTTTTCACTTGTGTCTCCCATCTTCACCACCAGAATTTAAACATACACAAGTCTATTGTCTAAAAGCAAACAATGCACTTCGACTCCATTTCTCCCTCTAGCAACCACCTGCTCTTCCTTTTAAGCGCTGAACTCTGTAAGCATTACCTACATTTCCTACCTTCACCCATTCCTCACTCCATTTCAAACTGCCTTTACCTAACAAAACTACCTTGCTCATCCATGCATTCAACTGCCTACACAATGTCTCCAATTAACATCCAAAGCTAAACCCCATGTCAAAAACCAAACTCATCTTCTTTCCTTGCGAATCTGTTCCTGCTCCACTGTTATTTTTTAAAAGTTGGGTGAGATATAATTCATATATGAACTGCACATACCTGAAATGTACAGTGTGGGAAGTTTTGACAAATGTATTCACCACTGCTGAGGCAAAACCCTCTGAGTCCTGTGAATGACTGAGATTTTTCCAGTCTCGCTAGTGGGACTAGGCACTAGTCCTGGCTTGTGGTGTCAGCCACTGTACCCCTTAATCCCTTCAGATGGTACTCTCTTCAACCTCAAGTAGTTTCCTCACATGAATGTGCTGATCAGTACTCAGCTGGAGCCTCTCAGACAGAGGACCCTCTGCAGATCTCCAGGATTCTCTCTCTGGGCAGCCTTTGCCTTCTTGGACTCTGTCCCACAAAGCCAGCTGCCTTGGTCTCTAGAGACTCTTAGCTCTGTTTCTTCAACTCAGGGAGTTAGCCAGTCTCTGCCTAGGATCCCTCTCCCCATACCACAGCTTGATAACTCTCGAAGCAGTAAGCTGGGAAAATCAAGGGGCTCATCTCATTTACTACCCATCCTTCAGAGACCACTGTCTTTTGTTGTAGGCTGTCAGTGTCCTAAAACCACTGTTTCATATATTTTGTCATTATAAAAAAAATTGTTGCAGGTAGGAAAGTGAATCTAGGCCCTGCAATTCCATCTCAGCCAAAATCAGAAGACTTTCCATTGTTCTTTACATGTCACTGATCAGGGGGGAAATCTGGGATTCACTGTTGACAACTCCCTCTCCTTTCTTATGTCCCACAGCAAATCAATCAAGACTTTGTCCTATTCACTTTCAAACTCCATGATTTCCCTCCCTGGCCACTAGGTATCAGTTCTAGGCATGAGAGTCTTGGCTATTGCACTGACCTCCCACTTGGTGTCCCTAGTTCCTCTTGCCGCCCTCCAAAACCATTCTCTACGTGGCCAGACGTTGAATGTTGCTTGTTTAAGCTCTTCAATGATTTCCCAGTGTTCTTAGGCTGATGTTCAAACTCCTTAACCAACCAATAAGTTTTATATGATCCAGCCTTTGTCTACCTCAGCAGTCACTCTCAGTTCCAGGCATATTAGCCTTCTTTCAGTTCTGCAAGGACCCTATAGTATTCCTTCCCACAATCAGAATTGCTATTCCTTCTAGAAAGCTCATTTCCTTTTCCTTCACTCAATTAACTCCAATTCATTCTTCATACTTAAGTATCTTTTTCTCAGGAGAACGATCACTGCCCACTTGACCCCTGCCCCACATTGTGCTTAAAACAACTCAAAAGCAAACAATTATTTGTGTAATGCCTTTTCTACGAGTACATTAGCTCTGTGACAGCAGAAACCATCTCTCTTATTTACTGCTAAGTACTTGGTACCTAGCACAGTACCCTGAAAGTGCACAATATTTGTGTATGAATGTGAGATAATAAAAAATATATATTGGTTTCTTCCCCTGGTTCCTGGCACAAAGCTCCTAAAACTCCTATAATTTCCTAAGTGGTAAGAACCCTAGGAGCATCTTTTGTTTTAATATTTAATCTTTGACCCCAGTCCCTGACACAGAGTTGTTAAATCCCCGGGCATCTTCTGGGTGAGAGCAGTGTCTTTTGTTCTAATGAGGTGACTCTTGGTGGGTTCCTGGATGGAAGCTGCTCACAGAAAGACGGAGCCATGATTAGAAGCTTGGGATTTTCACTGACACCACTCCCCCATCCAGAGAGAGAGGCTGGAAATGGAGTTAATGATTGATCATGGCTATGTGATTAAAGTGTCCATTAAAATGAACCCAAGTACAGGGTTTGTCAGGCTTCTGGGCTGATAAACATGTGGAGGTGCTGGGAGAGTGGCTCATCTGGAGGAGGCATGGAAGCTTTGTGCCTTTTCCACACACTGTGCCCTATACATCTCTTCCAGCTGGATATGCATCTGTATCCTTTAGCATATTCTTTTATAATAAACTGGTAAACAGTTAAGTAAACTTTTCCTGAGTTCTGTGAGGTGCTCTAGAAAATTTATCAAACCCTAGAAGGAGTTCGTGAAAAAATCTGATTTATACTTGATCAGCCACAGGCACGACTGACAACTGGGCCTTGTGACTGGTACCTGGAGTGGGAGGGAGGGGAGTCCTGTGGGCATGAGCCTATAACCTGTAGGATCTGATGGTATCTCCAGCGAGTCAGAAGTTAGTTAAATTATAGGACACCCAACTGGTATCACAAAACTGCTTGGTGGGGACAAAAAACCTGTTAAGTGGTGTCAGAAGTGCTGCGACAGGGCGCCCGGGTGACTCAGTCGTTAAGCTGCTGCCTTCGGCTTGGGTCCTGATGCCAAAGTCCTGAGATCGAGTCCCGCATAGGGCTCCCTGCTCAGTGGGAGGCCCGCTTTTCATTCTTCCACTCCCCCTGCTTGTGTTCCCTGGCTCACTGTGTCTGTCAAATAAATAAATAAAATCTTAAAAAAAAAAAAAAAGTGTTGTGACAGTAGAGTGTGACAACAGTGTGAGAGTAAAGGAGAACCCTAGGAAGAGTAAGAGTTGGCTTCCCCTACACAATGAATTAAATACTATGTCTTAAAATAATACAATTTTAATACTGTAAGGATCTCAGGGGGCTTCTAGTCCAACAACCTTGTTTCACTGAGGAAATTAATGCCTGAGGTCACTCAGCTAAATTAATGATAAAGGTGACACTAGGCAATAATAAAATCTAAAAAAAATTTTTTTTAAGATTTTATTTATTCATTTCACAGAGAGAGAGATCACAAGCAGGCAGAAAGGCAGGCAGAGAGAGAGAGGAGGAAGCAGGCTCCCTGCTGAGCAGAGAGCCCGATGCACGCCTCGATCCCAGGACCCTGAGATCATGACCTGAGCTGAAGGCAGAGGCTTTAACCCACTGAGCCACCCAGGCACCCAAAATCTAAAATTTATTGATAGCTTACTAAGTTTCAAACAGCATCCTATGCATTTTTCTTACTGAGGTGAAATTTTTAAGTGTACATTTCAATGGCATTTAGAATAGTCACAATATTGTAAAATCACCACTTATACAGAATTCCAAAACATCTTCATCACCCCAAAGGAAATTCCTGTACCTGGGCGCCTAGGTGGCTCAGTTGGTTAAGCGACTGCCTTTGGCTCAGGTCATGATCCTGGAGACCCGGGATCGAGTCCCACATCGATCCCTGCTCGGCACGAAGCCTGCTTCTCCCTCTTTCACTCCCCCTTCTTCTGTTCCCTCTCTGGCTGTGTTTCTCTCTGTCAAATAAATAAAATCTTTAAAAAAAAAAAAAAGAAATTCCTGTACCCACTAAAAGCAGTCGTACCCCATTTCTACCCCATCTCCTGTCCTTTCTCCTGACTGGGAACCACAAATCTGCTCTGTCTCTATGGGTTTATCCATCCAGGATGTCTCATATAAACGGAATCATACAATATGTGACATTTTTGTGTCTGGGATCCTTGTTAGTATAATGTTTTTGAGATTCATCCATGTTGGACTATGTATTGGTACTTCATTCATTTTTATGCCTGAATAATATTCCATATATATATGTACCATATTTTGCTACCCAATCATCTGTTAATGGACATTTAGGTTGTTTCTACCTTTTGGCTAATATAAATAGTACTGATATGAACATATATATGCAAGTACTATGTTTGAGTTCTTGTCTTCAATTCTTCTGAGTATATATCTAATAGTGGAATTGTTGGGTCATGTGATAATTCTATTTAACCTTTAGGGAACCACCACACTTTCCAACAGGGGCCACATCATTTTACCTTTCCACCAGCAATGTATGAGAGTTCTAACTTCACCACATCCTTGCCAACACTTATCTTCTGTTTTTAAAAAACTATTATTCTTATAGCCATCTTAGTGGATTTGAAATGATAGCCCATTGTGTCTATGATTTGCATTTCCCTAATGACTAATGATGTTCAACAGCTTTTTATGTGCTTATTGGCCATTTGTATTTCTTTGGAGAAATGTCCACTCAAGTTGTTTGCCCATTTTTTAACTGTGTTGCCTTTCTGTTGTTGAGTTGTAAGAGTTCTTTATATAGTGTAGGTACTAGCCTCTTACCAGAGAAATGATTTGCAAAAGTTTTCTCCCATTCTGTGAGTTGACATTTCACTTTCTCAATAATGTTCTTTGATTCACAAATGTTTTTAACTTTAATGAAGTCCAATTTATGTATTTTTTATTTTGTTGCTTGTAATTTTTGGTGTCATACATAAGAATCTGTGGCCAGATCCAAGGCATTTTATAATCATCATCCAATTTAATCCTCTCAACAACCCAATAAGATATATATTATTGGGCGCCTGGGTGGCTCAGTTGGTTGGGCAACTGCCTTCGGCTCAGGTCGTGGTCCCAGAGACCCAGGATCGAGTCCCACATCGGGCTCCCTGCTCGGCCGGGGGCCTGCTTCTCCCTCTCACTCCTCCTGCTTGTGTTCCCTCTCTGGCTGTGTTTCTCTCTGTCAAATAAAAGAAAACTTTAAAAAAAAAAAAAGGTGTATATTATTATTACCTCCGTTTTATAGATAAGGAAAATGAGGCCAGAGAGAGAGAAGCTGTCAAGTTTAGTAAGTATTAGAGTAAGTCTGTGCCCAGTGACCAAGTTCCTATAACACCCAAGCCAGTTTTTCTCTCCACACTCACAACATGGCAGCTTGCTTTTCTGAAAGGGTAATGAGGGAGAACAAGACAGAAGTCATGGTCTTTTTGTAATTTAATCAGAGAAGTAGCCTTCCATCACTTCTGCTGTCACTAGATCCAGCCCACACTCAAGGAAATAATAAGATCATGCAAGGGCATAAATACCAGTAGCAGGGACCAGAGAATCCATCTCAGAATCTGCCTACCACACCAGAGTTCTGTTTTAACATCACACATCCTTCCTGGGTGATCTCTTTCTCACTGATAGCTTTAATTAGAACCTCTAAGTTGATGATGTTCAAAACTCTATTTGCTGCCACTAGATCCACTGGCTTAACTATTTCCTGGGTAGATCCTCATAGATTGCCTGTGCATATTTACAACTGAATTCTCCAACTTTTTTTTAAGATTTTATTTATTTATTTGAGAGAGAGTGTGTGTGAGCACAAGCAGGGGAAGAGGCAGAAGGAGATAGAAGGGAGAAGCAGACTCTCCACTGAGCAGGGAGCCCAATGCAGGACTCAATCCCAAGTCCCTGGGATAATGACCTGAAGGCAGACTCCCAACTGACTGAGCCACTCAGGCTCCCCCTTCTCCAATCTTTCTTCTCAAAGGCAATCTTCTTCCCCTATTTATCCAAGCCAGGAACGTAAGCATCACTTTTTTAAAAACTAAAATATATTTGACATAGAACACTGTGCAAATTTAAGATATACACTAAGAGTCATTCTTTTTTTGTTTTTAATGCTCCCAGTTTCCTAACTGGAGAAAAAAAAAAATTTAAGCTTATTTATTTTTTTTAGTAATCTCTGTACCCGAAGGGGGCTTGAACTCACAACTCAAAGATCAAGGGTTGCATGCTCTTTCAACTAAGCCAGCCAGGTGCCCCTAAGAGTCATTCTTGAGTCTTCATTCTTACTTCCCAAAACTCCCTGACCCCAGTACAATCAGTCAGTTACTAAGACTTTCCATTCTACTACCCAGTTTCTAGAACCCACCCATCATTTTCCATTTCCACTTCCACTATCTCAGTTCAAGGACTTACCATTTTAGTCGGGCTTACTGAAGAAACTTAACTTGTCTCTCCCTGTCTCTGCCTTATTCCTTTTATCATTAATCCATCTTCTACTATGTTAGCAAAGTGATATTTTTAAGAATGTAAATAAGACCACATGCCTACTATACTTAAAATTTCTCATATGTTCCCATGATAATAACAGTTGATAGTTTTTAAGCACTTAAGTGTCAACATTATGCTAAAATTTTATAAATGATATTGTATCAAATCATAAAAATAACATGCTCAGGTAAAAGCTCTCAAAGTGAGGTCAAGAAACCCCTGTGGATCCTAAGGATCACTAAGCATCTTTCAGGGGGTCTATGAAACCAAAATTATATGCATAGTACTAAGATACCTTTTCCACTCATTCTCTTATAAGTGACCAGTGCAGTTTTCTACAACTTACCTAACATCAAATATAACACTTTGAAAGCAGAAGCCAATATGAAAATCTTTCTCAGGCTGTCTTTTATCAAGCCAGACAGTAAAGAAATTTGAAAAAATGTAAAAAATGCCCCTCTAATCAATATTTTTTAGTTTAGAATAGCTATTCTTCATAAAAATGTTATTTCTATTAATATGTAATGGATGTATTCCCACTTTAAAATTCATTAATAAATATTTTTAAATTTTCTCAGTTTTAGTTTCTGAAACGGTAAATAGAGACAGATATAGCCCACACAACCAAGAGCTCTTTTGGGTTATCATGAATCTTTAAGAGTGTAAAGAAATCCTGACACCAAAACATTTAAGAACCATTGTTCTAAGGTTATTATCTCCATTCCACAGACAAAGAAACTAGGGCTTAGAAAGTCAAGTAACTTGCCCAAGTGATAGACTGATGTGCATAATAAAGCTGTAGGACTCAGAACCCAAGTTCTTAACCACTATATTGCCCTCACCTGTTAGTTATTTAGCATCTGGCTCCTACCTACTTACCTCCAAGTTAATGTTCTTTCCTTCATATCATACTCAGGCCATCATTTCTTTCTACTATCCTTAGTTTCTTCAAATACAGGTACTTTTTTCTTTTTTTTAAAGATTTTTATTTACTTAAAAGAGAGACAGACAGACAGGTAGACAGGGGGAGGAGCGGAGGCAGAGGAACAAGAAGACGACTCTGCTGAGCTGGACGTGGGGCTCCATCCCAGGACCCTGAGATCATGACCTGAGCCAAAAACCATGAGTTGGACATTTAGCCGACTGAGCCACCAGGTGCCCCAAAGAGGTACTTCTTAAACTGTATTTTGAAAAAGCAATTCCAACAAGCTGTTCATTACAATAAGGGAGTATATCCTTCTAAAGCTATCTTTAAACTAAACTTAAGCTTTTCAACCTATCAAACAGATATAATTCCTTGGATCTGACCTCTCAAGACTTTCTTTTTAAAAGCAAACCCTACAGAGCACCTGGGTGGCTAGGTTGGTTATGCATCTGCCTTCAGCTCAGGTCATGATCCCAGAGTTCTGGGATCTAGCCCTGCACTGGGCTCCCTGGTCGGCAAAGATTCTGCTTCTTCCTCTCCTCCCAACTGATGATGCAGGCTCTTGCTCACGAATGAATAAAATCTTTTCACACACACACCCCCCCCACAAACCTCACAAAATGTCCACAGTGATGCTAATGATCATACTACTCTTCCAGAGGACATGTCTGGAACCATGAAACAAGAGACTTGGAGTCATTGCTCACACATTTTACATTAGCTACACTGTATTCATTTCTACAAAAGGTCTATGAACTGAAAAAGAAAAACTATGCTGGACAGCAAGCCACTAAAGATTGTATACAGTGCTCAGTGATTTCCTAAACCTTCACAACAAAGACGTCCAAACAAGCTCCTTTTCCTCAGGCATCTTCACAGCAATGCATTTCCTTTTTCACGCTAGCTTTTCTTTCTGGTTGACTGGGGAATTTGACACGGATTCATTTCCACAAGATGTAGTTCCAATCCCCATGAAGCTACTTTTTTTTTTTTTTTAAATGTTTAAAACTATTTCTCAAACGAAACCCATCTAGGAGGCTCAACTGTTTCTAAAAATAATCCACTATACAGGGTAGATTTCCCACTCAGGGTCAAACTGTAAGGTCTATAAGCATAGCAGTTAGATAAGACATTAATAATCCAACTAAAATCAATGGCTCAAGTCTAATTCCCTATGGTTTCCACATCCCACCCAACTTTTCTCTATTCTTATAATTCTCCGTTGCTTAAATCTGCTGTTTCTACTTTATATTACAAATGTACTCTGTATTTCTTACACTACTACCCATAATGATTTCCATACACATTCAAAAAGATGTCTTCTGCTTTTATAATTAAATGATGCAAGTTTTATATGCTAATATGAGACTATAATTCTTATTCTTTTCTTTCCAATTCTAAAATAATCATATGCATCAACTCGGCTATTAGTTCATTATGCAAGTTTTTTTGTCATATGGTGCTCAAGTTAGTCAAGAAACAATTAAAGATGCTTTCGTTTTCCAAGGAAAGTGGTTTTCCAAGAATTTTCACATGACAAATGATAACACATTTAAAAATGCATCACTCAGTGAGACTGTCAGAAAACTTACACATCAAATCAGAAAACCAGTGAGTTGCAGAAAACACACTCCCACTTTGACCATTCGAATTTTTTCTATTATGTAACCAATAATGATATTCTGATATCCCCACCAGGGAGAAGTGGGGGAAGGAAAGAATTCAGCCAGCCCAAGTCACATATCGAGTAATTTAATATTTATTTATTTATTATTATTTTTTTAAATATTTATTTCTAAGATCCTACAGCTTTGACATTATCATAACCCAAACTAAAATGACAGGGGTGGCATTAACAAAAAGGGAAAATACTGCTAAAATGAACTACACAAAAATTCAAAACTTCTGTTTAAATTGGAGAAATCTGACTATGGATTGTATGTCAGACCACCATATTATATCATGTTAAATTTCTTGAGTGTGTTAAAGTTATATTGTAGATATGTAAGAGAATGTTGTCATTCTTTAAAAATAATGCTGAAGTATTTATTAAGTGTCATGGTTTCTGTAGCTAGCTCTCACATAGTTCAAGAAAAAAACAATAAACTTAAAATTATATGTGAAAAGATAAAGCAAATGTGACAAATGTTAACAACTGGTGAACAGGTGAAGGCTATATAAGCATTGTACTATTCTTGAAACTTTTTATAAAAAACATTTTATTTATTTGTTTGTGTGTGTGAGAGAGAGAGAAAGAGAGAGAGAGAGAGAGAAAGCATGCTCAAGAGAACACAAGTAGGCAGAGCGGCAGGCGCGGAAGAAGCAGGTTCCCACTGAGCAGGGAGCCTGACGTGCAGCTCGATCCCAGGACTCTGGGTTCATGACCTGAGCCAAAGTCAGATGCTTAACCAACTGAGCCACCCAAGTGCCCCTAATTCTTACAATATTTTAATGAGATTTGAAACTTGACAAAATATAAAGTAGGAGAAAAAAAACAAACTTTCGTTCATTAACATATACCATTAAGAAAATCAAAAGGCAAGCCATAGAGAGGGATAACTGCAATTTATATAACTGACAAAGATGCATATCTTGATTAAGTTAACAATACTTACAAATCAATTTTTTAAAAACTGACAATCTAATTTTTAAAGATGGGCAAGAGATATGATAAACGCTTCACAAAAGGTGTTATCCAAATGGCCAATGAACACATGAAAAGGTGCTCGACCTCATTAGTCATTATGAAAATGGAAATTAAAGCTACACTGAGATACCATTCTATGACAATGGTTAGAATTAATTAATGTATTTATTAATTTTACAGTGGTTAGAATTTAAAAGACTGAGAATATGTCTTTTAGTAAGGATTTGGAACAACTGAAATTGCAAAGGATTTGTAAACTGGTATAACCTTTGGAAAACTGTTTGGAAGTAGTATCTATTAAAACTAAACATACATGTACCCATAACCCAGCAATTCTACTTCTAGTTATATATACAACAAAAATGCATATACCAAAAAAAGACAGATACCACGAATGCTCAGAGTATTTATTTACAATGACCAAAGGCTGGAAACAATTTTAAATGTTCATGACTGGCAGAATGAAAACTTGTATTGTGTTCTTGCAATGGTATACTACACAGTGATGAAAGTAAACAAATAATTACTAAACACAATGGATGGATATCATAATCAAAATATTGAACAAAAGAGGCCAGACACAAAAGACTGGGTTATTTGTTATTCTATTTGCATAAGGTTCACAAACAGACAAAATTCTTTCATACCATGTCACAATAGTGCTTGCCTTTGGGGAAGGGATAGGTAATCACTGGGAGAAGCATGAAGGTGGCTTTATATATTGGAAAGGTCTATATCTTCATCTGGTCTGGGTCACGGTCACAGGGAAGACTAATTTTCTGAAAATTCATTAAGCTGTAATTTGTGCACTTTTCTTTATATATTTTTTACTTCCGTTTAAAAAAGTGCATTAAAGAACAAAAAATGATGTCACAGTGGAATATTTTCATATCCTGAATCTGAGGTCTCATTTTACTTCTCAACCAAAGAGCTACAATTTCATTTAAGACTGATATACATTCAAACAGTTCTTTGCTCCTACTGAGCAGTTAATACTAAGAGTATTGTTCTCCAACTACAGGAGAGAAAAGCTGAAAGCATTAAGCTGGACAAAATCTTGGCCAGTGTTTACTGATGAAAGACACCTTTTTCACCAACTAAGCCATCTCTTGCCTTGACCCAACAGATTACTACTTTTATTCCCAAATTTCTACTTTTGGAAGGACATGCTAAGGATGGGAAAGGAAGTACCACAACTTTCCCCTTGCTATTCATCACTTGCTTAAAGTGACCAATTGTTAATAAATCTAGTCATTTTTATTTAGAAACAGCCCATAGAAGAGTTTAAAATTTTAACTGCACAGGAAATTAGGAGATAGATCTTTAAAGTAACTAAAATTTTGTTTCTAGAATGGTATAGAATTTTTCTCTATTTCTTTACTTTTTCTACTCAACAGAATAGAATGTGCTCATTGTGGGCAATAAGGAAAATTCAGAAAATTTTAAATGACAACAAAAAAAAATCACTTGAGATAAGCAATAAAACATTTGTGCATTTCTGGTGCTTACAGGGCAGAAAAAAATGTCTCTTCCTTCAGGGCAGAAAAACAAACAAAAAACATACTGGTGTATTTCCTTTCTATCATTTGTCTATGCCCACACTCTCAAAACAAAACAAAACCGAAAAGAAAAAGAAGGAAAAAACCAACCTAATTTTGTGCTCTGCATTATGATTTTTTCACTCACAAGTATCCTTACACATGAGTTTTTTGTAATTAAATTCTCTTTAATGCTTCAACATTTTTAATGGCCACATTGTCTACTGTAATTCACTTGGTTATTCCCCCAATGTTGGACTTGAAATTGTTTCACTATGTACATTTCCCTACCATGTCGTACAATTAAACAGAATGCTACTTTGAAACCAACCCCATCCAAACTAATGTACGCCTTGCTTGCTTTCCTCTGTCCTTGCCTGCCCCAACCCCCACCCCAAATCAGAGGAGAATAGAATACCACAAGAATTTTATGGCAAAATCCTCTTTGTGGGTAAAGCCATTTCAGAGGCAACGTTGGGTTTATGAAACAACTTAACTAATGGAAGAAAAAAAAAATCAGTGCTTATAAGCCTTAAAGGTAATTTGAGGCTTTGTGTATCCTAATTTGCTAACCAAAGGAAAAATGAGAAATAATGGCATGTTTTATTTCCCATTATCATAATACGTTTTTAAAAACAAAATACTTAAGTCTAAACTGACAATTTCTAATTATAAGGAATAACCTTGATCCCTTCAAAGTGGGATTTCTAGATTTTATACTATATTACTGCCTCAATAGGATGCCATGCTAATGACTATGGTAAAACGGTATGGCAGTGTCTGAAACAAGGAAAACGAAAGGTAAATTTCATCTGGTACTTGAGGAGTGCAGATTACAACACTGTCTTTAAGGGGCTTTTCTCCCTGGTTTTATTTTTCAGGTTAAAATAATTTAAGTTTATACCTTCTTGAATTTCCCTGTCAACAGATACAACCAAGAAACATTAAGAAAAAAGTTCATTCTCACAAGGAACAGTAAAGATATTAGTATTTTGCCTACCAAGTTAGCAATGCCTTTGAAATTATACTACTTGGTAGTATGCAGAGGTAGGGGTAGGAAGTGCCTTTCTAGAGGACAGTTTGGCAGTGGGTTTCCTCTCTGTCAGAGATCTCACAAATCTCCAGCTACATGTAAAATGCTGTCTTCACTTCTAGGAGGAACTGACACTGTTGCTGATAAAATCCAAATACAGCTGTTGATTAACAGATGTGTCGACATAAATATTTGGGGCCAATTACTGCTATTTTAAACATATTTATTTTTGAAGTATGATTGACATACAATGTTACTGAGTTGCAGATGTACAACACAGTGATTTGACGATTCTATACGCTATACAATACCCACCACGTAAATGTAGTTATTACCATGTCATCTCAAATTTTTACTTTTGAAATTGTTTCCCAGTTAACAGATTTGGACATCAACTATATACAAAGGCCAAACCAATTTCCTGAATAACTATAGGTAAGCTAAGTGAATAAAATATCACTACTATGGAAGAAAACTATCCAAAACAAATCACTCAACTGAGAGACCTGACAATCTGCCAAAAAGTACTGTAAAGGGACTACACAAATCCATTTCTGAAGTTATGGATATCTTGTTTTACATGTTTATTTCCCTGAGAGAAAAATGTCTATCAAGAATATTACCTGTTGCCCAAACTAGACAAGAGTATTGCTGTCACTCTATTAATAACATCCACCTATACAAATGGCTTTTATTTACTTTTAAAAAAAATTAAAGTGCCTGCCTCCTAAGATACCTATAGAAGAACTTGGTGATGCTTTTCTTACCTGGATCTCTCCTTCTTCTGAAGTCCCTGTAATTAGTCAGGCTCAAAACATCATGGTAGACTCTAATTTCAGCTTACCTCCTAAGATCCATCCAGACAGTTACCTAGTTGTAGAAATGATACAGCTGCAATATCTCCTGTCAGTGCACCTCCTTCCATCCTCACTGCCACCATTCCTTCAAGCTCTCACCTCTTCTTGCTGGACTCCCATAATAGGTTCCAGGCTCCTGACTCGACCATTCCATTCTATTCTATTCTATGCACCAATGCCTGCAAACCATGTGACTTTCCTACTCAGAAATCTTCAACAGTAGAATTTTTAGTGACACAGAAAAGTGCTTAAGATAGAATAAATAAAAAAAGTGCACAGGCTAAAACTATATACATATACTATAGCCTCAGTTATGTTAAAAAGCACCTTTCTACATATGTATGGACATAGGCAGAAACGTAAACACAACATCCACACACGAAGGGAAAAGAGTAGGGCAAAAAACACATTTAATGTTATTTCTTAGTGGTAGGGCTATATAGTTTTTACTTTCCTCTTTATCTTTACAGTAACAGATTTATGGTAAAGTCTCTTATAATAATAAGCATCTCTATAAACCATCCACATGAACACATAGTTAATGTCACAGTCATTAATACCTTTTACTTTTTAAAAGATGTCATTTATTTATTTGAGTGAGAGAGACATTAGTAGGGTGGAAGAGCAGAGGGAGAAGGAGAAGCAGACTCCCTGCTGAGCAGGGAGCCCTGACATGGGACTCAATTCCAGGACCCCGAGATCATGACCTGAGCCCAAGGCAGATGCCTAACCGACTGAGTTACCAATGTGTCCCTAAAATACCTTTTAAAAAAGATTTCACATGTTTCCATTACCTTTAAGGCTAACTTCTCACCCCCTAGAACTCAAGGCTCTTCTCAATCCAGTCCCTGTCTCCTTCTTTGTCTTAGTTCTTATGAACCTTGATGTAACCTGGGCTCCTTAAGAACCAAATTAGATCACTCCCACCATTCCTTGAGCATAGCTATTCCTTCAAACTCTATTTTGCTCTGAATATTCACTCTACCTGGAATATGGTTCCTTCCCACTCCCAACCAACAAGCTCCTAGGTATACTTTTTTTTTTTTTTTAATATTTTATTTATTTGACAAAGAGAAACACAGCGAAAGAGGGAACACAAGCAGGGGCAGTGAGAGAGGGAGAAGCAGGCTTCCCGCCGAGCAGGGAGCCCGATGTGGGGCTCGATCCCGGGTCTCCAGGATCATGACCTGAGCCAAAGGCAGTCGCTCAACCAACTGAGCCACCCAGGTGCCCCTCTCCTAGGTATTCTTGAAGGTCTATTTTTAATGATCCAGGAATAGCAAATACTACCACACCCCTTCCTCTTGTCCATAGCAGAAAACACTGACTTCTCTGAATCCAGGCTCCTTCTCAAAATCCTCAGTTCAATGGCCCTAGACGATCTTAACTAATCAATCCATGTTGATAGACAAAAATGACCACATACCTGCCATTCCTATAACAATCTAATGTAATTACCCTCTTGTTCTCTATCTCATGGGTCTTTGAACTCTTATGGAGCTTATCTCCACTACCTTCTATTAAGAATCATTTACTTAATTGTCTTATCTCCCTTTCCTACTAGATTTTTTTCTGCACATGGGCAGTAATTATGTCGCATTCATCTTCATATCCCCTGCAGAGCCCTGCAGGAAGTCAGCAGTCAAACAGTTGCTGAACCAAATACTTCATTCTTTCCTATTATCTCATCACTTAAAATGGCTAAATATTCGCAAGTTTTATTTTAAAACAATTAGATTCTTCTTAAAGAACGACTAATGAGTTCAAGTTTCTTCAATCAGTTTTAGCCAGCATTCCTGCCTTAACTTAATAAAGCAGTGTCTGATCTCACACAGTAACCTGCAAAGTCAAAGAATAGAACAAGATAAGCTGAGATGAAAACTGAGTCCACTCAGAGGGGGTTTATATCCAGATATGGAAGCTACTGAATTAAACTACCACATTTTCAGAATTTTTTCTACCAATCTCTTAATCAAAAGCAAAATGTTACTTCTGATAAAGGGGAAACTAAAGGACTCTGAGCATCAGAAATATATATTGCTTTGACAAGGGATTAAAAACTGGCGAGATGAAAAGGAAAAACAAAAATCTAAAAAATCAAGCAAGATATCAACAAAATTAGGCAAATAGTCTGGTAAAGTCTCAAGTCTTACCTAAATCGGAAGCGCAGTTCCAGAGATAGGGTAAAGGAAAAGCTTGTAGTACAGTAAGACTCATGCTGCCATCTAGAGGTTAAAGGCTAGACAATTTTCCTCCTCAATCAATCAAAGGCAGTTAATTTAACTTCTATTACAGAGGGAGACTCAACAGGCCTTATAAAGGAAGTCAGATAAATATCTCTGCTGTCAGGCCACAAAGAAGAATAGCCAGGCTGTAAGAGTCCCAGATTTTGTCTCCTTCTCTTCCCTCATAAATTAAAATAAAAAATCTAAAGACCAGAGTTACCTGTTCTTTAGAATTTTATCTAGATGGGAAACAATTTCTAGATATAAATGGTCATTTAAAAAAAAATGATATGCCTAGAGGGTAGAGAAATCTCTATACCACAGGCTAACTTGGAAGTTTTCCTTTGGTACCATCTCCTAAAAAAGTTGTATCAAGGGTGCTTGGGTGGCTCAGTGGGTTAAGGCCTCTGCCTTTGGCTCAGGTCATGATCTCAAGGTCCTGGGATTGAGGCCCGCATCCGGCTCTCTGCCTGCCAGGGAGCCTGCTTCCTCCTCTCTTTCTGCCTGCCTGCCTCTCTGCCTACTTGTGATCTCTCTATATATATCAAATAAATAAATAAAATCTTTTTTAAAAAGTTGTATCAAATATTTTCTGGTGTAGACAACTTTATCAATGTAGACTGATGGGATGAAGTACCAGGAAGAGCATTGTCTCAGTGTTTTTACAATAAAATCTTCTTTTTAGAAACTATGATAAGTGATTAAATTTAGCCAAATAACAGTCCTAATGAAACCGCTAAAGAATATGTATGATTACACTATAAACTAGTAAAAAAAAAAAAAACCAATATAACAAAACAAGCTAAATTTCATAAAGTTATTCTTAGAGGGTAATATGCCCATTGTGAAATTATTTACATTAGTAATTGCTTAGCCTCTCTTTTCTTTATACCACTAAGTAAATTTCAACCCAGACCAAGTAAATGAGTATAAATTAATATTTTAATTTATTTTATAGTAATAAAGTAAAGCATAATCAAGAACAAATGCATCAAACTCAGCAACTCTTCATGATAAAAGCACTCAACAAAAAAGAAAAGGTAATTTCCTCAACCTCACAAAAAACATCTACAAAAAAACCCACAACTAACATCATACTTAATGCTTTTTCCCTAAAGTCAGGAAGAAGACAAAGATGTCCACTTTTGCCACTTCTATTCAACCTGTACTAGAATTTCTAGCCAGGGCAATTAAGCAAGACAATGAAATAAAAGGCACCCAGATTGGAAATAAAGAAGTAAAACTATCTCTATTTGCAGATGACATGATTCTGTATATAGACTTTTTTCTTAAAGATTTTATTTATTTGACAGAGAGAAACACAGCGAGAGAAGGAACACAAGCAGGGGGATTGAGAGAGGGAGAAGCAGGCTTCCCGAGGAGCAGGGAGCCCGATGCGGGGCTCGATCCTGGGTCTCTGGGATCATGACCTAAGCTAAAGTCAGTTGCTTAACCAACTGAGCCACCCAGGCACTCTCCCCCTTTTTTTTAAAGTAAGCTCCAAGCCCAGTGTTGGAACCCAACATGGGGCTTGAACCCACGACTCTGAGATCAAGACCTGAGCTGGAATCAAGAGCCGGACGCTTACCTGACGGAGCCATCCAGGTACCCCTTTAAACTGAAAATCTTAAGTAATCTAATAAAACTCTATTAGAACTAATAAATGACTTCAGTGATTTTGCAGGATAGATCAACATACAAAAGCTCATTGTACAGTTGACCCTTGAACAGGGTTTAAACCACACAGGTCCACTTACATGCAGATCTGTTTTTGACAAATATAGTACTATAAATATATTTTCCCTACCTTGTGATTTTCTTTTTTTTTTTTTTTTTTTTTTAAAGATTTTATTTATTTGACAGAGAGAAACATAGCTAGAGAGGGAACACAAGCAGGGGGGTTGAGAGAGGGAGAAGCAGGCTTCCTGCCGAGCAGGGAGCCCGATGTGGGACTCGATCCCAGGTCTCTGGGATCATGACCTGAGCCGAAGGCAGTGGCCTAACCAACTGAGCCACCCAGGCGTCCCTACCTTGTGATTTTCTTAACATTTTCTTTTCTCTAGGTTACTTTATTGTAGAAGACAGTATATACTTCATATAGCATAAAATATGAGTTAATCAACTGTTCATAAGTAAGGCTTCGTGTCAACATTAAGCTAGGAAGTAGGCTAGTTAAGCTTTCAGGGAGTCAAAAGTTATACACAGATTTTCAACTGCACAGAGGTTTGGCACCTCAAATCCCATTATTCAAAGGTCCACTACAGTTCTCTCAAGTACTAATGAGCTTAAGAAACAAATGAGCATAGGGCAGAGAAAAGAGAGGCAAATCAAGAAACAGACTCTTAACTATAGAGGGCCAACTGACGGTTACTGGAGGGGAGGTGGACTAAACAGGTGATGGGGAGGACAGTTGTGATGAGCACCAGGTACTGTGCATTAAGTGATAAACCACTGAATTCTACATCTAAAACTAATATTACACTGTATGTTAACTAATCAGAATTTAAATAAAAACTTGGGAAAAAAATAAAGCACCAATGAACAAACTGAAAATGACATTCAAAAGACAATAACATTTATAACATCAGAAAATAAAATACTTAAGAACTAATTTAACAAACAAAATGTAAAACTTTTACTTTGAAAACTACAAAACATTCCTGAAAGAAACTAAAGGTCTAAGTAAATAGAGGACATACTACATTCATGAATCATTTTAATATTAAGATGGGAATACTCCCCAAACTGATCTGCAGATTCAATGCAATCTCTACCAAAATCTCAGCTGACTTCTTTGCAACAACTGACAAGTTAAAATTCCTACAGAAACTCGAGACCCAGAGTAGCCAAAACAATCTTGAAAAAGAACAAAGTTGGAAGACTCACAAATCCCAATTTCAAAACTTACTAAAGAACTACAGTGATCAAAACAGTGGGGTAGTGGCATTAAGGACAGACATATAGATCAATGAAACAGATTTGAGAGTCCAGAAGTAAAACCTTGCATTTATGGTCAATTGATTTTTAACAAAAATGCCAAGACAATCAACAGGAAAATAACAGTCTTTTCAACAAATAATGTTTGAAACAACTGACTATCCACATGCAAAACAATGAATTTGGATCCTTACCTTACACCATATACAAAAATTAACTTAAATGGATCACAGACATAAATGTAAGAATTAAAACTATAAAACTCTTACAAGACAACACAAGCATAAATCTTCATGGCACTGGATTAGGCAATGCTTCCTAGGTATGAAATAAAAATATAAGCAACAACAACAAAAATAGATAAGTTGGGCTTAAATAAAATTTCAAAATTTTATGCTTCAAAGGACATCATCAAGAAAGTAAAAAGACAAACCACAAGATGGGAGAAAACCTATATATATGACCTATTTCTAGAGTATATAAAGAACTCTTACAACTCAATAATAAATACACGAACAATCCAATTTAAAAATGGGTAAAGGATCTGAACAGTTCTGCAAAGAAGATATAAAATTGGCCAATAAGTACATGAAAACATGCTCAATATCATTAGTTATTAGTCAAACGTAAATCTAAACAATGAGATACCACTTCACATCCACTAAAATGAATAACTTTTTGAAAACACAATCAAGTATTGCAAGAATATGGAGAAACTAGAATCCTCATACACTGTTGGTGGGAAGTAAAATGGTGCAGCCAGTATGGAAGACAGTTCTACAAAAAAGTAAGATGTAGAGTTAATATGACCCAGGAATTCCACTTCTAGTTAAAAGTCCAAGAGAACAGAAAGGTAAATCCACACAAAACTAGTAAATAAATGTTTATAGTAGCATTACTCATACTAGCCAAATAGAAAAAATCCAAAAGTCCATTAACTGAGGGATAAGTGTAATGTGGATAACTGGTGAATTCTATACGATGGAATATTATTTGGCCATAAAAATAAATTAAGTACTGATACATGCTACAACATAAACACTGAAAATATTATGTTAAATGAAAGAAACCAGTCATAAAGACCACATACTGTATGATTCCATTAATATAAAATGTCAAGAATAGGTAAATTCAGGGTGCGTGGGTGGCTGAGTCGTTAAGCGTCTGTCTTTGGCTCAGGTCATGATGCCAGGGTCCTGGAATCAAGCCCTACATCGGGCTCTCTGCTCAGCAGGAAACCTACTTCTCCCTCTCCCACTTCCCCTGCTTGTGTTCCCTCTCTCACTGTCTCTTTCTCTGTCAAATAAGTATATAAAAGCTTAAAAAAAAAAAAAGGAATAGGTAAATTCATAAAGACGGAAAGCAGATTAGCAGTGGCCTAGATGTGTGGGCCTGGGGGCTAATAGGAATGAATGCTAATGGGTAGTATTTCTTTCTGGGGAGATAAAAATGTTCTACAGTTATGATGACAGCTGTACAACTCTAAATATATTAAAAGCCACTGCATTACACACTATAAGTAAGTGAATTATAGGGTGTGTGAATTATTTTAACAAAGCTGCTATTAAAAAAAGAAAAAGAAAAAAGAGCAAGGGGATCAGAGTCCCAAGCTTCAGACTTAATTTCAAATGGCATAATCCTATGCTTTCCCAATTTTCACATTCTATTTAGAAATATCTTGAATATAGCAATTAATTAGGTCATCTGCATGGTTTTTAGCCTTCAGAGACGAGAGAGAAAAAATTTTTAAAAGGTAAAAAGTGTTGAGAATCAGTGTTCAATATTCACAATGACAGTTCCACTGTCTTTTTTTTTCCCCCCTCAAGATTTTGTTTTTAAATAATCTCTGCCCCCAAGCTGGGATTCAAATTTACAACCCTGAGATAAAGAGTCACATGCTCCATCTACTGAGCCAGCCATGCACCCCTATTTTCATCGGTCTTAGGAATAAAGCAACCAATGGACTACTGAAAAGACTAAATCAAGATCATGTCCAGGTCATAACAGTGATGGAATAAGATTCAAGTAGAAGATAAAATCAAACCATCATCAATAAGCTTCACCCTATTTTTACTATGTATGGTTGATCATCAAGCCACTAGAGGAAAAATTCCAGACACTACAAGACCTTCAAATGTTACTTCTCATCACTGAAACATCAACTATCTAGAAAAAGAACAATTTCTAGAAACTTTCACCTTTTCAGTTTTAAGTCATGGATTTTATTAGAAAAATTCTATCATTTCACCCGAAGTCATCAGCAGTTGATCATTCAATCAGCAAATACACACTTGTGCATTTACTACATGCCAGGTACTCTATGGATTAGAAAGACAGAACAAAGTATGATTTTTTACCTGAAAGAGTTATAATCAATCAAAGGATAAGACATGTACCAAAATCTCCCAGAATGGTAAAAGTGCCATACAAATGAAACAAATGAACTGCTCTAGGAGCAATTTGGGAGGCCAAGAGAGTTCACCTTCCAGATAAGGAATGAAAAGGAAAGGCTGATGAAAGAGGTAAATCTGGGACTAAACAGTGAAGGATGAATAGAAGTTCTAACGTTAGAAATATGTCAGGGAGAGCTTTCTGAGAAAAAGGGATAGCATGGGTAAAATTAAGAAGATGGGCAAATGTTATAGGAAGAGTGAATACTTCAAATGGGAATAGTACATGGTGTTTTGGTAGGCAAGAAGTAAGGAAGAAATCTAGTCATTAAGCTAGGGCCAGAGTGAAGAGGATTTTGAATGCCATGCTAGAATATGAATTTGATCGCATGATCAATAAAGTATAATGACTTGTGAGCAAAGGACAAAAGAAGCAAATGATACTTTAGAAAAATTACTCTAAGAAGGGTAACAAACAAGATAGCCTGGAATGGGGTGGTTGAAAGGCAAGGAGACTGGTTAGAGACTGCAATAGTTCCAGCAAAAGAGAAAGGACACTGCGCTCAGCAAGAAGTTATAAAAATTAAATTCTTTATATGGTAAGGCAGTTTACAATTTTTCATATTTCTATGTATTTCATGGGAATTTCATACTAACTGCTCAAATCAAGCCAAGAGACCCCAATCATGACAAGCTATAAACACCTATACAAAAAATTACTGCACTCCAAAATCCCAAAAGGGTTATCTGAGACATAATCACGTGCCAAATCAAAGGGCTTGGTTCACCTTCCAAAAGACACAATCTAGTTACTATCAGCTCTAGAAGATACGCATTATTTCTATACTAACATATAACAATGCTCTAGGGAAGTGACAAACAATCATGTTTCCAGGACAAATATTTTTTGCATTTTTTTTCTTTCCATCATCCTTATCAGTGCAGATATTTGCATGAAAACAGGATCACTGGTCCTTGGGGATTCATCAGTTCCTATTGCTTATTTTTCATCCATGTCATCCTCTCAATTAATGCAGGAAAGAGGATTGAGACATCGAAACACCAGATTAGGGTGTCAAGTAAATGTCAACCCCTAGAGTAGATGAATAATCTGTAAGGACAAAAAAAGGATCTTGTTTTTATGCAAATGCACTATATACAATAAAACAAAGAGACTGTACCCAAGAAGTCCAATACATATCAATATAAATCTTTCCAATTCTATTAGCTAAAACTATTTTCTATATGTCAGTTAATTTGTTGCAATCAGGGGAAAATGACAGTAAGTTGAAAAGCTTTGCTACAGAAATTGAAATAAGGCTGAATTTTGAACCAGAAAATAATTTTGAAAGATTTCAGCTGTGCTCATGGGACTCATATGGCAGAAATGATCATTTCTGTTGCAGAATTTTGCTTCACTGCTTAAGGTGGCTGAGTTAAGTAACTGCAAATCCCCACCTGCAATGTTTTAAGTTTTAGAAATACAAACACTGAATAGTAATAATGTTTTTAACTGTGCAGATTAAAAACTAAAAACACACCAAGTTTCTGACTCTATAGAAAGCCATTAAAACAAACTTTACTGATGTTTTAGGGTAACTCTTTATTCTAAAAACTGATAAAGACTCATTTATCCGGTAGAAACAGCTGATAAATAGCTGTTAAGATAAAAAGTCCTTTATAGAAAAATTCTAGCTAATAACAAAAAAAAAAAAAAGAAAGAATATTACCATCTGGCAACCTATAATAAAACAGGGAATCTAGGCAGTTCCCAAAGGCTGCTAAAACTCTCGTGTGAGGCTGATGGAGAATTTTACAATAAATAATCAGGCTAACAATGCCTTCATCAACTAATTAATTTTAATATCACAAAGATGGGCAGACATGATGTACCTTCTGACAGACGCATACGATACCATTTAGGAAACCGCCAAAATAAAAATAAAGCCAAGCTGTATTTGTGCAAGCTCTGGATCTAACCACCAGGAAATAAAAAGGGACAAATAAATATATTAAGCACTACCATAGGAATGCGAACAACAAAATCCAGAATGTGTAAAATTGTACAGAATAACTAGGCTTAATAAATGCCAAGGGAAAATAAAAGGGAGGTCGAACTATGACATATGAAGAAAGACTTAAAAGACGTATCAATCAAATACTTATTTAGGACCTGTTTCTAATAAACCAACTGTATAAAGACAATTATAAGTCAACCAGAGAAATCCGAATCCTGATTAGCTATTTGATGATATTAAGCAAGCTTATTAAGAAATTTTAGGGATGGGGCACCTTGGTGGTTCAGTTATTAAGCATCTGCCTTCAGCTCAGGTCATGATCACGGCGTCCTGGGATAGAGCCCCACATCGGGCTCCCTGCTTGGGGGGAAGCCTGCTTTCCCTCTCCCACTCCCCCTGCTTGTGTTCCCTCTCTGTCACTCTCTCTGTCAAATAAATAAATAAAATCTTTAAAAAAAATTTAGGCATAATAATGGAATTGTGGTTATATTAATATAGAGGATAGTAAGAAAAGGAAAGGAAATGGAAAGTGGGATAAATCAGGAAGGGAGATGAAACATGAGACTTTGGACTCAGAAACAAACTGAAGGTCTTGGAGGGTGGTGGGTATTGAGGGCACATATTGCATGGAGCACTGAGGGTAGTGCATAAACAATGAATCTTGGAACACTGAAAAAATAAAATAAAATAAATAAAAATAAAAGTAAAAAGGTGAAGGAAGAAGGAGACAGATCCTGTCTTTTGGAAATGCATATGGAGTTATTGGGTGATGAAGTAATACAATACCTATAATTTGCTTTAAAATAATTATGGGAGGTTGTACAAGTGAAACTGATTGACCATATGTTGAATACTGAAGCTGGGTCATGGCTACATGAGGTTATTGTTCTATTCTCTCTACTTTGCTATATGTTTTAAATTCTCCATAATAAAAAATGGGGGGAAAATTTTATCTTTTTCATTAGGAAAGCAAAAAAAGACAACTCAGAGGAAATGAAGCCATTTCAACTACAACTTACTAGAGATAATACTGTTGAAAAATATATATATAACATCTTAATATAATGAGCATAAAATTTATTTCACTAAAAAAACTGACACAGAGAGATAAAGGATTATTATGATTACTACAGCATTTACTGTCCAGCGCTAGTAACAGAATCAATTTCTATATTATACCAACCAAGCATTCATGAATTTAATAATCACAGATCTGCCTTTTCATTATAAACCCTGGAGGTCCATGACATACATGGTAAATATTAACTTTGCCAACACATAAATTTTAATCATGAGAAATAAGTGACCAGTAACACAGAGGAGAAGTTAGGTAACAATGAGTGAACCTAGCAGACCACCTAGCAACCACAGTCTGTTGTTTCCTGCTCCTTGATTCATGAAGTGATTAAAAAACATTTTCTTGGTAAAAGAAAGCACAGTGATGGAAATTCCACAGTGATGGAAATATAGAAAAGATAAAGAGGCCTAAGAAAGTGACGACTATTGGTCAAAAATTACAAATTTTAAATAAAATTTTAAAGTGAAATATTGAATTTGGCAGTAATTTAGATAAACAATGTGAACAAATCCTCTATGTGCTCTATAAATAAACAATTTATAAAACTCTTTTTGGGATTGTTCTAAACAGTGCAAAACTTGCATGTTTGAAAAAAATTATAAGCTAGGGTGCCTGGGTGGCTCAGTTGGTTAAGCGACTGCCTTTGGCTCAGGTCATGATCCTGGAGACCCGGGATCGAGTCCCATATCGGGCTCCCTGCTCGGCGGGAAGCCTGCTTCTCCCTCTCTCACTCCCCCTGCTTGTGTTCCCTCTCTGGCTGTGTTTCTCTCTGTCAAATAAATAAAATCTTTTAAAAAAAAAATTATAAGCTATTGCAGCCTCACACAATTATGGATTCATGAAGGTGTCAGGAAGTACCCGTTGAGAACAAAGTTCTAACCACTGTATTTATGTAGAGTTTCTCCTTCAACTACAAAGTGAGAATTGCTACAATTCCTTTCCCAGTTTTATAATGAATACAGTATGGGAAAAAATACAATCTATAAAGAAATAAATGTATACTAAAAGAATGGAGAGCAGATAGGAACAAATGAGAAATTTTAAAACATTAGTTTTAAAACTATGATCTTGGTCTGCTATATGGCCCTTCCTTTGGGGAACCAATCCTCCCTCCCATTCCACGGGATTTGAATTTAATCTGTGTCTGCATCCTGGACCCAGGCTTGGCACACCAGGGTACTCCATGCTAACTGGCTACCATACTGGTTCTAAGACAAGTACCTGAGTCAAGATGGTACAGTGTGAGTCCTCCCCAGGACTTTTCTCTTGGCATGTTCAGACAAGACATTCTTTATTTTGGGATTATCAAACGTAAAGACACATAAACTGAAGCTCCTTTTGGCCCCCTTCCCTAGTGCTAGTTCAAAGAATAAGACTAATACAAGAGCCTTGAGATGCAAAACAAAAGCAAAAACAAGAGCACATCCCAATGATACCATTAAAAGTCAAACATCTAGGGGCACCTGGGTGGCTCAGTTGGTTAAGCGACTGCCTTCGGCTCAGGTCATGATCCTGGAGACCCAGGATCGAGCCCCACATCAGGCTCCCTGCTCGGCGGGAAGCCTGCTTCTCCCTCTCTCACTCCCCCTGCTTGTGTTCCCTCTCTGGCTGTGTTTCTCTCTGTCAAATAAATAAAAAATCTTTAAAAAAAAATAAATAAATAAAAGTCAAACATCTAGATAACTTCAAAGCTATTTCTACTCCTGAAATTTTGACTTATGTGAACTAATAAGGTCCCTCTTTTGTTTAAGCTACTTTAATTTGACATTCTATCACTTTCAACTGAAAGGGTTTCCAATATACCTTCACTGTGGAGAGAAAAATAACTTGTTACTGAGTAAACTCAGGAATTATTCCAGTATACTACATCATAAAAGGAACTCTAGATTACAGTTACTTCTTACCTTCACAACACCTAATAAAGGTACTTTCTGAATTATAGCTAGCACTCACTGTGAAATAGACAACATGCAACCCTGAATAAATGTGATCTGGGTACTCACATTCATCCAGCCCGAGCTGATAGGCCAAGTTCTGTAGGCCTCGTACCTTCTCCATCAAATTAGCTGTGGTGAGGCTCCCCAGTTCTGAAACAGAATCATTTATTTCAAAACCATACCTTTCTACTGTTCTCTAGTTAACAATCTATTCAGGTTGGAAATCCTTGTTATAAAAGTTTTCCAGCTAACCTCTTACCTAGTAGAAAATGGTTCCATATCTCTTCTCATCCAATCATTCCCCTTACACACACATATACCAGTGAATTTTTCCTACTGTTGCAAAATTCTTCAGATGAACTTGTTTAAGGCACAGGTCAGTTTGTATGAAACATAATGCTATGATCCCTTATTAAAAA
This sequence comes from Spilogale gracilis, assembly GCA_004023965.1. Taxonomy (NCBI): domain Eukaryota; kingdom Metazoa; phylum Chordata; class Mammalia; order Carnivora; family Mephitidae; genus Spilogale; species Spilogale gracilis. The sequence continues at coordinate 29,816 of PITA01010253.1, forward strand.
TTTAAAGTTTCCTTAGAAAATACACACTGATGGGACTTCATATAAATGTCCACTTGGAACATTACAACAATGAACCTGAGATGTCCTTGAGACTTAATTTTTTTCAGATTGGAGGAGGGGATCTGCATTTAAGCATTTCACGCAGAAAAATGAATTACTTCTAAAGTCACATAAAGGTGTTATTTTCTCCCACTTATCATGCCACACTCATTATCCGCATCTGGCATAAGTAGACTTTTGTGATCTGTTCAGCTGCTTAAATAGCTCAAGAATGCCAGATTTTTACCTTAATTTCAGTCTATTACTTTACAACCATCATGAATCTTATCACCGGAAAGATGATAAATATTAAATAAGTACAGCAAAATCAAGGAAAATTAATGTTTTTTAATTTAAATTTCTACTTTGTGGTTGAGTTCCAAGTCATTTATCAAACAACAATATTCACTACTTATAGTATTCTTTATTGGAGAAACTGATGGGATAGAAAGAACTAAAAGACATGTCTTAACCCACTACGGGGTTATCAATTAATAGTACTGACAACAATATACAGCAGTAAATTCTAAATAAGGCACTTGTCTTAACCTGGTAAGAGACCATACTTAATGATCAGTTTAAACGTTAACTCTTTGTAATAAATCTTAGGTTAAGTTAACCTCTGAACCTTGGATGTCATCATACCTAACTCACATGATCTTTATGAGAATTAAATGGGAAAAATTTATGTGAGAGCTTTTGCTGACTACAGCATTTCACAAAATAAAGTTAAGTTAAAGGAATTTAGCAACAGAAGAAATCATTATGAGTGGGTCCTGAATTGAAGGGATTTATACATACAGAAAAACAGAGATAAGCATTCAGACATAAAGAACCATGAATCGACTTGTTTAAGTAGGCAGTCTGACTGCAGCAAATATTGGTAAGGGTATTTGCAAAATAATTCTGTGAGAGAAAACTGGAAAGGCGGTTTGTAGAGCAACACAAATGTCAGGTTAAAAGTCAGAGGTCACCAACATTGCTTACCTTTCAACATGTCAATGTCATCACGTTCTATTTCAGCCATCCATTTGGGTGGAGAACTAGTAATAGGCTGTCAGAATATAAGAATATATCTACTCAGACACATATAAAATGCAAAGAAACTGTAATCTTCCTTCTCACAGAAAAGTAGCTTGTCATACAGCCTTCAGGTTGTTTGAAAATACTGGCAAATTATAGTTTCAAAAACCCAGATTTCTCTAGGTTCAGATATGACCTACACATAGCCATCTTGCAAAATAATTCTGTTCATTTTTACAGCTGGTCTCAGGGAAATGCTCTTAGAAGAAAGGTCTGACTACTATTGCTATTTCATGGATAAGAGGTTAGTTAGTAAAGCAATGAAAGAAAATACTTGAAATTCTGTTCTGGTAAAAGCCTCCAACTGAACTGTTTGAGACAATCAGGAAGTAACATTCTTTGGCAGAGGGGAAGATTCATAGAAAGATGTCTCTCTTGGGGTGCCTGGGTGGCTCAGTCATTAAACATCTGCCTTTGGCTCAGGGCATGATCCCAGTGTCCTGAGATCAAGCCCCACATCAGGTTCTCCACTTGGCGGGAAGCCTGCTTCTCCCTCTCTCACTCCCCTTGTGTTCCCTCTCTCACTGTGTCTCTCTCTGTCAAATAAATAAAATCTTTTAAAAAAGAAAAAAAAAATGGGCGCCTGGGTGGCTCAGTTGGTTGGGCGCGACTGCCTTCGGCTCGGGTCATGATCCTGGAGGCCTGGGATTGAGCCCCGCATCGGGCTCCCTGCTCGTCGGGAAGCCTGCTTCTCCCTCTCTCACTCCCCTTGCTTGTGTCCTTCTCTGGCTGTGTTTCTGTCTGTCAAATAAATAAATAAAATCTTTAAAAAAAAAATGTCTACACACACATACACACACACACACACACACACGGGAATATTACTCAATCATTAAAAAGAATGAAGTCTTGGGGTACCTGGGTAACGCATTTGGTTAAACAGCCAACTCTTAGTTTTGGCTCAGGTCATGATCTTAGGATTGAGCCCAGTGTCAGGCTCCATACTCAGCAGGGAGTCTGCCTGAAGATTCTCTCTCTCTGTCCCGACCCCTACTCACACTATCTCTAAGATAAATAAAATCTTCAAAAAAATGAAATCTTGCCATTTGTGACATGAACGGAACTGGAGGGTGTTATGCTAAGTGGAAATAAGTCAGATAAAGAAAGACAAATAGCATATGATTTCACCTATATGTGAAACGGAAAACAAAACAAATGAACAAATAAAAAGCAGAAACAGGCTTGTGAATACAGAGAACAAACTGGTGGTTGTGCTGGGGGAATGGGCAAAATAGGTGAGAAGGATTGAGAGGTACAAACTTTTAGTTATAAAGTAAATAAGTCACAGAAATGAAAAGTACAGCATGGGGACTATAGTCAATAATAATGTAATATATATAATTTTCACTATGTTATACACCCAAAACTAATATATTCTATGTCAACTGTACTTCAGTTAAAACTTTTAAAAAGAGGAAACCCTCAATTTGTGAGAAGATTGTGTCGATCATCACTTCAAATTTCATTTTATTGTATACCGTTTAGAAAACTTTAGAATTTTAAGTAATCCTCTCAATTTTGAAAGTGAACTTACAAAGTAAGAGAGAGAGCCTATTCTTGGAGTAACTGGGCAAAGTTTTCAATCCTAGCTGCCCATAAGAATCATCTATGCAACAGAAAAATACAGATGACCTAGCCATACTCCAGATGCACTGATTTAGAATATTGGAGGTGGAATGAGGGTCCACTGGAGAGAACAGAAAAAGGGAGATTACATATTTCTTAATGTAATACTGTCCATTTAACTTCAGAAACATTTTCGCATCCTAAACATACAAAAAAGAACACTGCAAAATGTGTTTAGTACAGAAGGTTCTTGAACTTTCATTGTTGCGGTGGCTCTTTGCTTTATAGACAATGAAAAGTTCTATAGCTCATTTAAAAGCAAAATCGAAAACTACCACACTTAACTAAAAAAGATTCAAACACTTCTCATACCAGTGGACCCTGCCCCCTTTTCCACAGGTAAGAAAGGCAGCAGAATGCTATGTCCCTATACACACAAAAAAGGCAACGTGAAGCTAAATGAACATCCACCGCGGTGTTCACATGTCCAGCCTCCCAGCACGGAACCCAAGCTCCAACCAAATGCATTTTTTAAAGGCTCCACAACTGCACGCACACTGGAGATTCTCTTGTGCAGGCAGGGGTATGGCTGAGAAACATTATTTCAGCTTTGAGTCTTTTTTCTTTTTTTTTTCTTAATTAACATTTGCTTGGTACTGTGTGACCAATGCATCGTGTGACTTAATTTTCAAACCAGCCCTATGAAGCAGGTATTATTACCCTCCCTTTACAAAGGAAAAAAACTGATAAACAGGAAGAGTATAAATCACTTGCCTCTGGACACAAAGCTATTGAAGCCAAGATTCTGAGTTTAGAAACCACTACTCTATACTACCTTTCCTAAAAGGCCATTGGTCAAATTTGCATTTTTACCCACCAGTAGGAAAAAAGACTACACAAGAGGACTTGAGCCTGGGATCCTGAGATGGCCCAAACCCCTAGAAACAAAACTTAATATGAATGTGCATACTTCTAGGGAAAAAGCATAGATACCTTTTCAGATTTTTAAAAAATATATTTTAATTAAAGTTTTTTTTTTTAAAAAAAACCTCTTATTTCTATTTACAACTCAAAATATTTAGTTGTTACCAAATATAACTGACTGACCTGAAAAGTAAGGATAAATAAGAATGTAAGAAAATTAAGTTAGGTACTTTGTACTCAATCTACTAGACAAAAGCTGATCTAATACTAATAGCTACTGAGTACTGTTTATGATGTTCTAGGCACTATGCAAAGTATTTTACATGTATGATGGCATTTTTTAAATAAGATTTTATTTATTTATTTATTTGACAGAGAAAGAGAGAGATCACAAGTAGGCAGAGAGGCAGGCAGAGAGAAAGGAGGAAGCAGGCTCCCCGCCGAGCAGAGAGCCCGATATAGGCCTCGATCCAAAGATCCTGAGATCATGAATGACCTGAGCTGAAGGCAGAGGCTTTACCCCACTGAGCCACCCATGTACCGTATGATGGCATTTTATACTAAGAATCTTATGAAGTAGTTTCAGATAAGACCACTAAGGCTCAAAACTAAAAATGTTAGGAAACTTACTCAGGTCACAGACAGTGAAGCAGCAGATTCAGGAGTCAAATCCAAGTGTGTCTGACTCCAAAACCCTGTATCATTCTGAACTCTTCACACTTAGGCCTTACTGAATGTTAAATGAGCACAGGCCAGCTTTCATACAACTCTAGCTCTTGAATAAATAAGAGGCTACGAAGTTTAAACTATCCCTGAGCATATATTCTCAAGGAACCTGAAAGCCACAGGGCCAGAGGCTACAATATATGGGAGGCTACAAAGTCTAAACTACCACTGAACAGATACTCCCAAGGAATCTGAAAGCCTCAGGACCTTAATATATTTTTTAAAATTTTACCTGTTTACTTTTTAAAGATTTTATTTATTTATTTGAGAGAAACAGAGAATTAGCAGGGGAAGAAGCAGAGCGGGAGGGACAAGTACAGTGAGTAGCCCAATGCAGAGCTCAATCCCATGACTCCAAGATCATGACTTGAGAGAAAATCAAGTGTCAGACCATCAACTGACTGAGCCATCCAGGTGCCCCTAGAGGGGCCTTAAAATTTAACTCAGCACCTATAACTCTAATAATAAGTAGAGAATACTAAGCACATAGTAAGGTACAGAAGGTTCTTGAGCTTTCATCATTGCAGTGGCTCTTCCCTTTACGGGCAATGAAAAATTCTATAGTTTATCTTGTTTTGTTTTTTTTTAAGATTTATTTATTTACTTGACACAGAGAGAGCAAGCACACATAGGGGGAGCAGGAGAGGGAGAAGTAGGCCCCTGCTGAGCAAGGAGCCCGACGCAGGGCTCAATCCCAGGACCCCAGAATCATGACCTGAGCCGAGGGCAGACACTTAAGCAAGTGAGTCACCCAGGTGCCCCTCTATAGTTTATTTAAAAATAGTTTAAAAAATTTAAAACTACCTTTAAAAGTATTTAAAACTACCAGACTTCACTTAAAGAGTGAGAGTTATATTACAAATCCCCAATGGCATGGTTTACTAGATACAGCATGAGCTCTGTAATAGATATAATTTGCATTCAAATCCTGGTCTGTCACTCCCTAGAACTTCAGTTAAGTAATTTCCAAGGTTCTCTTTCAGTTAGTGCTTTTAACACTGGACTCAAATGCTTCTGCATACGGTGTTAAGAGTATGGATGCTAGTAATCAGATCAGTAGATTCAAAGCCTGGTTCTGCCACTTACAGCCTATAACCTTGGGTAACTACTTAACTTCTCTCTCTGTACCCATTTCCTTGTCTATAAAATTGGGATAATAACAGTACCTATACTCCATACAGTTTTGTGGAGATTAAATAATATACATAACGTACTTAGAACAGTGCCAGGCATATGGTAAGCATTAGCTGAACTATAATCATGTTATCATGGTTGTGGGAACATAAGAGAATATATGGAGAGCATCAAGCACAGTGCCTGCTGCCCTGAAAGCTCAAAGGGTGTGGCTCTAATGGATGTCTTCCTTTGCTCTTTGATGAGCCACTGAGAAACTTCAAAATCCTGTAAGGAGGTACAAGATAAGGTCATAATGCATTCCAAAAACAAAAAAGAAAAGCTTCAAAAATCATGGTTTGGGCAAAAAAGAAAACTGGTGTTACATTAAAGATTTCAACTGCTTTACCTTAAAAGTTTTCAAGCTAAGAAAAGAGGCTAATAGACAAAGATCAAAATCCCAAAACAGAACATCTGAACAGAGGAAGAAATTATTATCAACATGATAACATACACAGATTTCCAGGGCTATAGTTACAAACTGACTGGAAGCCTATGAAATTTTTCTTGAAAATAAAGAAAACAGAAGTATTTGAACTTTTACTATAGAGCAAAACACTGGATAAACTTCATTAGGTAAGTAAAATATTACTTACACTTTTAAAGGAAGCTGCAAATTCGGCAACACCTGGTACTGAAAAGAAAAAACACATTATTTATTCAATATACATTTTAGTGCCCCAGACATAAAGGATTCAAATAATAAGGAAACAGTCTTGTCTTCAAGGAGCTTATAGTCTAGAAGAGAAGAAAGAGTAACTCAGTAACTATAATACTGGTTAAGTGCTCCAAGAAAAATACCAGGCATGATGGGAAGGAAAAAAAGGGGAAAAAAGGAAATCTGTATCAGATTGAGGGGGCAGGAAAACCTTCTTAGAGAAAATGCCTCAACCAAACTAATGACAGGAGTTAGCTAGATGAGAGAATGGGGAGATACACTATCTCTTACCAGAAAAAGTTTAAATTTCTTTTTTACGTATGCTATCTTGTCATGGATTGACAATTAGGTAATTATTTCTTTAAATGCCTCGTGGAAAGAATCACATTAGAAAACAGAAAGATAAAAAGCAGATATTCACAGGCCCCTGGGTTGCTCAGTTGGTCAGGCGTCTGCCTTTGGCACAGGTCATGATCTCAGGGTCCTGGAATTGAACCCCCATCGGGCTCCCTGCTCAGTGGGGAGCCTGCTTCTCCCTCTCCCTCTCCCTGCCACTCTACCTACTTGTGCTCTCTCTGTCAAGTAAAAAAAAAGCAGATATTTAAAAAAATACTGTTCAGCCTCACTAATAAAGAAATATGAATTAAAAATAATAAAAATCAGTAATATCCAGGGGCACCTGGTGGCTCAATCAGTTGAGCATCTGACTCTTGGTTCTGGCTCAGATCATGATCTCAGAGTCAGGAAACTGAGCACCCCCTTTCACCCCCATTTCCCTCCCATCAGACTCTGTGTTCAGCATGCAGTCTTCTGAGATTCTCTCTCACCCTCTCCCTCTGCCCCTCCCTGCCCTCTAAAATAAATAAATAAATAAATAAATCTTTAAAGAAAATTTTGTAATATCCAATATTGGCTGGTATGTGGGTAAATGGGCACTTTCACACACAGCCATCCTCTTTCTTGTGCACAAAGTTAAGCTGTTTGTAATATCAAACAGTGGATCTAAGGTTTCCAAATAGGATAGGAATACATAAACTACAGTTTATCTATTATAATGGAATCTTTTAGGAAAATGAAGTAGATCTATACCTAGATAGAGAGATTCATTAATAAATAAATAGGTAGAATAAGCTACATTACCTTAACCATGTACATATGACCCCACCATTATACCAAAAAAAACCAAAAGCAAAAATAAAACAAAAACTCAAACAAACTGAAAAACCCTGGTGTATACTTTAAAAAGACATATTTATTTGTTTACCTAGATAATCATAAAAAAGGCCAAAAGGATCTGTAGGAAACTATTAATTGTGAGTTTACAACAGTGAGTGAAGGAGGTGAGGAACTACTACTTTATCTATCTCTGTACTGTCTGAACTTATTACAGATTCAATTTTTTTAAGGCTCTCTATCATTTCCTAAGTCATACTGTGTCCTAAAAAGGTTAAACTACCAAACAGCTATTCTTAACATTAGACACAGAATTCAGTCTCTCCCCTGTGAAGTAAAATCAAAATTTAACCATTACAGTTAAATGATAACTTCAAAAATCTCTCTTGGGTGCCTGGTGGCTCAGTGGGTTAGAGTCTCTGCCTTCGGCTCAGGTCATGATCTCAGGGTCCTGGGATAGAGGCCCACATCAGGCTCTCTGCTCAGCGGGGAGCCTGCTTCCAATTCTCTCTCTGTGCTGCCTCCCTGCCTACTCTCTCTCTCTGTCAAATAAATAAATAAAATCATGGGGCGCCTGGGTGGCTCAGTTGGTTAAGCGACTGCCTTCGGCTCAGGTCATGATCCTGGAGACCTGGGATCGAGCCCCACATCGGGCTCCCTGCTCGGCGGGAAGCCTGCTTCTCCCTCTCTCACTCCCCCTGCTTGTGTTCCCTCTCTGGCTGTGTCTCTCTCTGTCAAATAAATAAAATCTTAAATAAAATAAAATAAAATAAAATAAAATAAAATAAAATAAAATAATAGTAATAAACAAATAAATAAAATCTTAAAAAAAAAAAAAATCTCTCTCAGCGTAGCACTGGGTTCTGCTGTATTGATCCTGATATCAAGAAACCGAAAACTTACATTGCTCTGGCCAAAGGTCTGGTGAGGCTCGGTCAAGTTTTTCAAAACTTAGTAAAGATGCTTCCAGATCTGTCCCTAGAACAAAACATCAAGAAGAGCCAAGAAAACACAAAACACATTAATTTACATTTTATAGCATTTTAGTCTCAAAGAACACAACAAACTAGCATTCACTTGCAAGTCTTTTTTTTTTTTTTAAGATTTTATTTATTTATTTGACAGAAACATAGTTTCAGAGGGAACACAAACAGGAGGAGTGCGAAAGGGAGAAGCAAGCTTCCCGCCAAGCAAGGAGTCTGATGTGGGGTTTGGGATCATGATCCGAGCCAAAGGCAGACACTTAGCGACTGTGCCACCCAGGCGCCTCCCCTGCTTTTCTTTTTTTTTTCTTTTCTTTTTTTTTTTTTTAAGATTTATTTATTTGATAGAGAGAAATACAGCCAGAGAGGGAACACAAGCAGGGGGAGTGAGAGAGGGAGAAGCAGGCTTCCTGCCAAGCAGGGAGCCCGATGTGGGGCTCGATCCCGGGTCTCCATGATCATGACCTGAGCCGAAGGCAGTCGCTTAACCAACTGAGCCACCCAGGCGCCCCCCCCCTTTTTTTTTGAAAGAGAGACAGAAAGCACGAGAAGGGTGAGGAACAGGGGTAGGAATACAAAACTACAGTTTATCTATTATAATGAAATGGGATCATGGGATCATGACTTGAGCTGAAGGCAGATGCTTAACTGACTGAACTGCCCAGGTGTTTCAGAAATCTGAGTTCTATAACCACTGATGCTGCTGGAGCATGATGTTACACAAATAAATCCTTCTCCTTCATCAAACTTTACTTCTCTGATCTCTAAAATGGGAGCAATATTTTAGTAGGGTATTAGGAAAAATAAATCTCAACAAACCCACCTGTACCTTCACTCCTCATACTCTTAGACTTTTCCTAGTGAAGACAAACTCCTCTGCAGAGCTCCAGATGTCATTTTCTCTTGCTTTGTCAAAGACATTATCTTGAATAGTCTTTCTTGCACAATCAATTTCTACCTTCTCTACTGCCTCACAGTCAACAGCAAGCAAGCCTGCTTTAGAATTCCCCTCCTTTGAAAAAAAACAAAAAAAAACCAAAACTCTTCCATGACTCCATTACCTCCTCACTCCTCCTTCATTTCAAAGATCTTGAGTTGTCTATCCTGATTTCTCCACTTCCTCACCTCACATTCTCCCCTTAACCTAAGACAATCAGGCTTCTGCATATATGGAGAATACTATGGTCAAGGTCATCTATGACCTATGTTGCCAAATCCAGTGGTCATTTCTCTGTTATCTGTGACTTCTTTGCAGCATTTACACACTGAAAAGCTCCACTTCCAGGGCACCTGGGTGGCTCAGTCAGTTAAGCATCTGACTCTTGGTTTAGGTTCAGGTGGTGATCTTAGGGTTGCGAGATTAAGCCCTGCATTAGGCCCCTTGCTCAGCAGGGAGTCTGCTTGAGATTTCCCACTTTCCCTCTCCCTCTGTCCTCTCCGCTCTCACATGCTCTCTCTCTCTGAAATAAATAAATCTTAAAAGCAAAAGAGAGAATAGAAAAACTCGACTTCCAGCTTCTGTAAAACCACTATGCTGGTTTTTCTCCTACCTCACCAACTCCTTCCTTACTTTCCTTCAGGTCCCACCCCAGGCTGGCTTCATTCTCTACCTAAAGCCTCCTTAGGAGATCTCATCTAGCCCCATAGCCTTTACCATCATTTTTACATCAATAACTCCACATCTATATTTCCAGTCCCAATCTTTCCCAGAACTTCAGAGGTATAGCTAAGAGGCTACTTAACAAACTTCTTTGCCAGAGTTCTGATAACTCTCGATATCCCTCTCCATTTACATGTGTGAAAACCTTTCTGAGTCCAATAAGTATTGGAAATAAAAACCAAAACCACCTTCATCTCAAGAAAGAGCACCACTATGAACCCCAGTTCTCAAATCAAAATGTACAGGTCATCTATCCTTCATGCCTCTCTTTCCTTTAACCTTCCATTACAATCCATTAATAAATCCAGTAGTTTCCATCTCCACAAAACATTATGAAACCAAATCAATTAACCAAAGAACAATCACTTCTCTCACAGACTACTTCAGAAGCCTCTCAACAGTTCTCCGTCCTTCTATATTCTGACCTCTTACTCTCTCTACCTAAATCTATTCTTCACCAAGTAGCCAGAACTAATTTTTTTTCTAAAGATTCCATTTACTTATTTGACAGAGAGAAATACAGCCAGAGAGAGAACACAAGCAAGGGGAGTGAGAGAGGGAGAAGCAGGCCTCCCGCCAAGCAGGGAGCCCGATGTGGGGCTCGATCCCGGGTCTCCGGGATCATGACCTGAGCCGAAGGCAGTCGCCCAACCAATTGAGCCACCCAGGCGCCCCAAGAACTAAACTTTTTTTAATGTCAATTTGTATCACTCTTCAGAGTAAGGGACTTCTCCCCAGCTAATTTCATGAATGTATAATCGGCACACAGTAGGTGCTCAAAATTAATAACAACATGTGTTGAGTACATATTGTGTGCTCAGTATCCTAACTAGTTGTGTAAATTAATGATTTAAACACTGGTTCTTTAAGACTTTCTGGATAAGTCACATCTCCAGAATGGCCTCATTCCATCAAAATGTACACATGTATAAATTTTTTCAACATCTATTTTTCTCTAACCTGAACTTTTTCCCCCAAATATTCTAAGGGAATTTCCAGCAACATTCTAATTGGTAAAGAACTTAACCCTAATAAATTGCCTTAAGTAAAGCATCCAAAAATGTTAACAAAGAAAAGCTGTGTGTAATACACAAAATTCCAATTTTCAAACTCCTTAGGAATGCTACAGATGGGAAGCTCAACCATAACAAAAGTGAACTTACCAAGAATAGGATCTGATAACAAGGGTGGCCTTATGATACCACAGTCTGGGGCATAACTCAGACTCTGCTATGAGTGTTACTCTCATACATTAAGTAATTTCAAAGTTCTTCTTTTTAAAGAAATCCTAAGCAAGGGCACCTGAGTGGCTCAGTCGGTTAAGAGGTTTGCCTTTAGCTCAGGTCATGATCCCAGGGCTCTGGGATCAAGCCCCTCATCCAGCTCCCTGCTCAGCAGAGAGTCTGCTTTTCCTTCTCCGACTGCCCTCCTCCTCTGCTCATGTGCTCTCTCAAATAATTGAATAAAACCTTTTTTAAAAAAATCAAGTGTGCAAATAGAGTGAGTATGGAGATGTCTAGAAGACCAATGGGGGAAAAAAATGTTTCCAATATTTTTCCTAGCCAAAAAAGGAAAAGAAATAGAAAAGACAAGGGAAAAAATCAAATATAAGGAACACAGCTCTAAAATCTGTAAAACTTATAAATATAAAGACTACTTAGCAATAAACTAAAAATTTTAATAGCAATTACTTCTACTTCTATCACCTGGCTGATTTTTAGTAATTCTGGTAAGATATCTGTAACAAAATTTTCCACTTCAACCATTTTTAAGGGTATAGTTCAGGGGCATTAAAAACATTCACACTGCTGTGTAACCATCATTACCATCCATCTCCTGAATATTTTCACCATCCCAAACAGAAATTCTCTACTCATTAAACAATAACTCCCCATTCCCTTAGCCCACTTTTCAAATATCCCTTCTTTCTGGCAAAAGAAAAACACATTTTTAAACGAGCATTCAGGAAGGAGAAGGAATCTCTCTCTTTCTCTCTCTCTCTTAAAGATTTATTTATTTATTATTTATTTAAGAGAGACAGAACAGGGGCACAGAGAGAATCCTCAGACTCCCCACTGGGCATGGAGCCCCAGGTGTGGCTCAGTCTCAGGACCCTGAGATCACGACCTGAGTGGAAATCAAAAGTTGGCTGCCTAACTGACTGAGTCACCCAGGCAACCCAAGGAATCTCTTTTGACTCTGAACACCCATAATTTCTTATACAGTATGCGCCTGTGCTAAAAAAACTTAACACTAAGTTAAGCTTGAAACCTAAGGCTTATATATTATTTATGTAGATATTCTAAAAGGTCTGCTGCTTGCCAGACACTGTGCTATAAACTCTGGGATCCAACTACGAACAAGACAGACTTGGAATTTATAAACCAGTATGAAAGGGGCAAAGTGACATGCTCGGAGCAGAGTTGGCTTGAGATTCTTTTCTCTTCCTTTTCCTTTCCCCTTTGCTCCTCCCCATCCTCCCACACACGCCATCCCTTAAAAAAAAAAAAAAAAAAAAAAGGTAAAAAATAATAAATAAATAAAATGAGACCTGAAAGTACAAAAGTGTTTACATGACTGATCAATCTTTTCCTATCCCAAAGCACCTAGCATGATGACTTTCATAGAGTGGGAACTCAGTAATACCTCTCCTGGCCTCGATTTCCTTATTCCCGAAATAAACTTCCAAGATTTTCTTCCAGACACAAAATGTGTTTGAGGAGACAAAACTACTTACCAATGAAATGGAAATGGGGATGGTGGCGGTAGAAGAAAAATTTAAATGAGTTCAAGAATGACTGCAAAACCATAACTAAGGCAGAACTGCGCGTAAAAACGTGGTTATTTCAAAACCATTTCGCTGAAATGCCTTGCATCTTAGACAACATATAAACAGAAATCATTCACTCACTCATCCTGAGAAAACAACATATACAGTAGAAACAAGAGAGTATGAGATAAGTGTATGACTACACTGAAATGCTCAATTCTCATCTTCCTCCGGACTCTCATTGGGGGGGGGCCAAGATAGGGAAACAGTCCCAATCTAACCCAGACAGGAGAGTATCAAGTTTTGCTTGCGGCGTAATCCCGGGATGAGGTCAGCCACCAACCCTAGCTAGGATTTGAGAGAATCGTTCCAGACGCTCAAAAAGAAGAAAATTAGCCCTTCAGTGGTGCGCCCTGAGGAGAAAGCTACACTAAGTCACCGCATTTACCCCAGCAGTATCTCCTCGGCCCTACCTCACCCAAATGGGGCTAAGGCAAGGCCAGGGCGACCCCGGTCCTTTCGCCTGTAATGCGCCCCACGAGGGTGCCCTCCGTAACCCTCTTGGTACAGGGGGGAAACCGGGCACTTCCCAGAGCTGTTGTGAACCTGCGAGTATGAGGACGAATTCGCATCCTAAGGAAAAGTGGAAAGGAAAGAATTGGAGCCCAAGGAAAAAAGCTTCAGTCTAAGGGAGAGACAGAGTGGAAGTCCCCCGCACAGCAAAGAAGGAGATTGCGGCGGAAAGATCCCTAAGCCGGCTCTTACCGTCCGTGGGAGACGCCATCTTCCAACCCATGTCACGTGACGTGGCCAACCGTCGGCGGGAAAGCTAGTATAAGCCACGCCCCCGCAAGAAACCCTATCCCCAGCTTGCAGCCCTGTCTCATTTCCCCGCCCTATAGGGCAATCTTTGCCTGGCCCCGCCCTCCAATGCTTGGCCGCACCCCTTCGTGGAGGGGATGAGGTGGAGCTACTGCAAAGTTCTTGATGGGTCTTATTTACTTTCCGCCGTTAGGGGGTGGGGCTGCGATCGTCGCTGTGGCCAATCGGGGTTCCCGTTTAGGGGGCGTCTCCTCCGAGTGCTGAATACAGAGTACCACCGCCAGGAGCGACTGCCCTACCTCCGCAAACAGAATTTGCTGAGGTGGGAGGGGGCGAGGGCTCTTCCACTTTTGACCAATCGCATATCTCCAAGACTGGGATTGAGGGGTGGAGTCAGATGCTAGGGTGAGTGATTGGTTAGAGAAAATAGTCTTCTCCACCAATGAGGCGGTGAGGCACGATTGAGAGAGGTAGGCCTGACCGCCGTAGAGCTTCTACCGAGTCACCAGCAGTAGGGGTGCGTAGAGGAGGAACAAGAGGCGGCCGAGGAGCATGGCGGCGGCGGTGGTGGCAGCGGCGACAGTGCGGGCCCGGATCCTGCAGGCGAGTGAGGGTTGTACCGAGGGATTGCGAAGCTAGGAATTGCGTACGTTCCATCCACTGTCTGAGCCAAAAAAACCCTTCTTGCCAACCTTCCCGTTCCCACCGGACCCCGTGCGGCCGGGTTCCACCCCTCACTGTCCGCCCTCGTTGGGTGCTGGACTGTCACCCCTGGCCCGCTGCTATTTTACTCTGGGAGGTTCTCCTTCTCTGGCTCTGGCCCACTCTCTTACCCCAGCCCTGCCAGTGCCTGCAATCAGTCACCCTTGCCCTCACTCCTTGGGGTCCCCTCACCGTGATTCCCTTTCACCTCTGTGCCAGTCAGCTCTCTCACACTAGAAATTCCTTTTTCTGGTTACCTTTGTTAGAGCTCTTTCTCCTGCAGAGCTACGAGATTGTTCCCTTCCCCCTACCCTACTTCACTCTCCATAATCCATGGTAAAGGAAGGAAGCACACGAGAGGGAGGGTCAGTGAATGAACTTTGAATCTCCTTCTAGAAAGCTTACACCAGATTTTCCTCCAAAAGCAGCTGTTTGCTGAGCTGTCTTCCCTAGCTATGGCTCTTTGTATTTTCCACAGCCTGTAAACTGTCCCTTTTCTTGCTGAGACTTTCAGTTAGACTTTTAGCAAAGTTACAATACTCATGTTGGTGGTAAATAAGAACACATAGTCATGCTACCAGTATGTCCCAAGCACATGCAGGGACTAAACATCTCTTTTTTTAAAAATGATAGAAAATGAGGTGAGGGACTCCCGGGTGGCTCAACTGATTAAGCGTCTGCCTTTGGCTCAAGTCATGATCCCAGGGTGCTGGGATCAAGTTCCACATCGGACTCCTTGCTCAGGGGGAGCCTGCTTCTCCCTCTAAATGCTGCTCCCCCTGCTTGTGCTCAGTCTCTCTCTCTGACAAATAAATAAAATCTTTAAAAAAAAAAACACTTCATACATAGAAATAATAATTCTCTTTTAAAAAATGAGGTGATTAACATCTTTAAAACAGGTGATAGAAAATAAACAGGAAGTGTTAATTTCAAATGCCTAACCCAAAGTTAACTCCCAGAGTATCAGCACACCCTCAACACTAGCCCATGGTGGGGATTGGGTCCTTTCTGAAGCTGGCCTAAGGAGAGGTGGTAGAGCTACAGAAAATGCATGTCTGAGGCCTGTGGTTTCTAACTCTGTTCATAGCCTTTCTCCAGTTTTAACAGCCTAGCAAGGACTTAGAAGGTGAAATTTACGGCAGGGAAATATTCTCCAACCTATAAGAAACAACATTGCCCTTCTTGTTACAACCCTCCTGGAAACTACTTCCTCTCTCTTGCTGGACTTTTAGATAATATTAGTACTTACCAGGTTGCTGGTAAGTACTGCAGAAACTTACACATTTGTTAGATTCTTAGCAAAGTCAGCAAAGGTTCATATGTAAATGGTATTTAATGGGACAGTGTGGAGAATGGGCTGGAAGAATTTGTCAGATAATCTGGCTTCATTTATCTATTTCTTGGTATGATCCTAGTGCTAATTTTCTAGTATCTTTTTCTTTAGTAAAAAGGATACAAAGTTTCCACCCTATAATTTCTATTACCAGTTTATCCTTGAAATCCCTTACTAAAATTGACTTTTTTCCTTTGCCTCCCTACCATCACAATGAGTCCCTGATAGCCTTAAGAAGCTGTTTTGCCCTGAGATGCCTGAGTAGCTCAGTTGATTAAGCATTCAAATCATTTTGGCTCAGGGTCATGGGGTGGAGGCTCTGTGCTGGGGATGGAACCTGCTTAAGATTTTCTCCCACTTCCCTACCTTCTCCGTATCTTAAAAAAAAAGAAGAAAGTATTTTGTCC
Source organism: Spilogale gracilis (assembly GCA_004023965.1). Classification (NCBI taxonomy): domain Eukaryota; kingdom Metazoa; phylum Chordata; class Mammalia; order Carnivora; family Mephitidae; genus Spilogale; species Spilogale gracilis. The sequence continues at coordinate 45,835 of PITA01010253.1, forward strand.
TTTAAATCAAGAAGAATCTTCCTTCCTATGTACTTTATTGTGAAAACAGACACTATTTTCTGATTTATTTGAAGAAACTTCTGAGTTGACCTGGAAAAGAACAGAAATGGTAATCCTTAGCCACAAAGGAGTCACCATAACATGAAACTTTGATAAAGGGGTGCCTCGGTGGCTCAGTTTTTAAGCGTCTGTCTTCAGTTCAGGTCATGATCCCAGGGTCCTGGGATCCAGCCCCGTGTTGAGCTTTGCATGGGGCTCCCTGATCAACAAGAAGCCTGCTTCTCACTCTCCCACTGCCCCTACTTGTGTTCCCTCTCTCACTGTTTCTGTCAAATAAATAAATAAAATCTTTTTTTCTTTTTTTTTTAAGAAACTTTGATAAAGAGTAGTCTAGATTCTGGCAGTCATGAACTTCAGAGGATCCTCAAAAGGAACTGTAAAGGAAAAAGTTCATGTTTCAGTAATTCTAAGTACATATGGTCCTTGATGTTCCATGCAACTTAAAACTTTCTGACTTTACAGTGGTATGAAAGCAATATGCATTTGTATTTGAAATTTTGAGTTTTTATGTCCCCCATCCCTCAATGAAATGCAGTATGATACTCTGGAGGGACACTGGGCCACAGCAGAAAGTCACAGCTCTCCCTCAGCCACATGATCACGAGGTTCAACAACCCATACACTTATAACAATTCTGTACCCATACAACCATTCTGTTTTTCACTTTCAGAACAGTATTCAGTTAATTACATTAGCTATTCAACACTTCATTATAAAATAGTCTTTGTATTAAATGATTTTGCCCAACTGTGGGCTAATATAAGTTCTGAACACATTTAAAGTAGGCTACGCTACGCGTTTGATTGGTTAGGTATATTAAATGCATTTTCAGCTTACAATGGGTTTATCATTCACATTCAGAGATAAGAAAACCAGTCCTGGGGCACCTGGGTGGCTCAGTTGGTTAAGCAACTGCTTTCGGCTCAGGTCATGATCCTGGAGACCCGGGATCGAGCCCCACATCGGGCTTCCTGCTCAGCCGGAAGCCTGCTTCTCCCTCTCTCAGTCCCTCTGCTTGTGTTCCCTCTCTCACTGTGTTTCTCTCTGTCAAATAAATAAATAAAATCTTTAAAAAAAAGAAAAAAGAAAGAAAGAAAACCAGTCCTAAAGAGACTTGGTGACTAGTCTCAGTGATGGGGTTTAAAGATACAGGATTTACAATATACTTGCATTCTTTCCCTGATCCACTTTTTTTAAAAAAAATATTTATTTCAGAGGAAGAGAGAGAGCACAATCAGGGGGAGGCGCAGAGGGGGAGAGAGAATCTCAAGCAGACTCTACACTGAGCTTGGAGCCAGACACAGGGCTCAATCTCACGACTATGAGATCATGACCTGAGCTGAAACCAAGCATAGGTCGCTCACCCAACTGTGCCACCCAGGCACTCCCCAGCTATACCACTTTCTAGTTTTAAGAATATTTGTGAAGATTGGGATTCATGAATATAATAAAGTGAATTACCTGACAGTTAAGGTGATCCAAGATCTCCCAACTAGTGACTGATGGGACTGAGAATTCAGGAGTTGGTATCTCTTTTTGTGTCAAGCACTGTCCCTGGGCTTTGGGAAAAGGAGAGGTAAATACAACACTCACTGAAAACTTCTCTATTATAATGCAATCATAAATGCACCAAGTACTGCAGGGCTATAGGGAAACTATCCCAAACTCAACTTGTACAGTTCTGGAAAAGATTCCAAAAGGAGTTTGCTTCAGGCTTGAGTTTTGCAAGACTAGCAGACCTTCAGCCAAAGGGAAAAGGGAGTATCTGATAAAGGAAATAGCAAGAGAGGGAGAATTTTGCTGTGACTGGTTGAAGGATAGTTTCTTCAGCAACAGTGCTAATGAGTGTTTCTTGGGGAATGAAGTTAGGAGATCCCGCCTATCAGAAACTATATGCTAATATATTATTATGCCAGAGGCAGTGCCTTTTGTGCCCTCTTAATGGCAGGGAGACTGTATACAAGGGAAAAAATTAAATTAAGGGGCCCAGAGTGCTCAAGTTGGCTGATCTGTACATTTTCTGCTCTGTAAGAAAAGAGAGTATACGTGAAACATAACACCAAATGATTGCTTGGTGAGTACTTCTTTCATTCTGTATATTTACAGAATATTTTATTTTGTAAAAATATTACTGAATGCTTACTCTATTCCAGGAATGGGGCTAGGGGTAGAGAACACAGCCATCTAGTGATCTAAGAGGAGAGAGACTTAATTAAACAATTATTCTACAATGTGGTATAAGAAATAGAGGAACTTAGACATTATATGAGTGCTATAACCAGGAGCTTAGCCTAGATTTGAGATTGTGACTTAAAAGCCTTTGACTCTGCTACTTCCCCCTCACCCTCAGAAGTTAACCTTGTTTTTTCTGCTTCAGAGGGAACAGAAACCATTGGTTGAGAACCTCCTCAACTTCATACAAAACTGACCTGCACTGATACCCAAAGTGATGGCTACATAGGGAGCTAAGGAGTAGGAGTGAGCCAAGCAAATGGGATGAAACAGTTGCAGGCAGAAAGAGGCAACATGTGCACAGGCAGCAAGAGCACAAAACATGTTCCAAATGCCTAAGCATAGACACGAGGAGGATGTGGCCAGCTTTGAAACGGGATTAGTAAAGATGCTGTGTGAAGTCTTCTAAGCAACATCAAGAGTAGTCTTTAAGAACAGAGGAAAGCCATTGGAGCTTTTTAAACAAGGGAGTAATCTGCCCAGATTTGTGTTTTAGAAAACCCCTCTAGCTATGGGGTAGGAAAACAAATTCAGAAAGCTTAAGATTGGAGACTGGGAAATCTTCTAGGAAACAGTTATTGAAGTCCAGGTGAGAGACAGCAATGATAAGAGACTATGGTGATGGCAGGAGGGGTAGAGAAAAAAGACTGGTTTCCAAGGACTTCTGGGAGGACAGATGGCCAAGATTTGTTCGATTCAGTGTGGAGAGAGAGAGGGAGGAGTTGGGGTGATGTTCAGGTTTCTTCTTGGGTAACTAGGTGAATGGTGGCCTCCTTCACTGAAAGGTGGGAAGAAAGCAGGGCAGTGTGTTGAGAGAAAGGTGAGGAGTTCAACTTTCTCATTGTGCACCTAAGTAACATCCATGAAGAGGCATGGTGAAGACATGTGGGTATTATCTGAAGAGGAAGAGGTTGCTAAGAACTACAGATCTGGGCATCATCAGAATCTAGATCACCAAGCCACAGAAGCTGATGACGTCATCCAAGGAGAATGTGCAGAATGAGGAGAAAAGAAGGCCTGGGACCAAGCCTTGAGGAATTTAATTAGTTAGCGGCCAGGTAGCAGAGAATGAGTCAGCAAAGAAGGCAGAGAAGTGGCAGAAGAGATAATCAAGACATCCCTGAATATAAGTGGAAAGGTCGCAAAAAAGTCCAGTACAGGAGGACTGGGAAGAACCCATGAGATGTAGGAAGTCATTGGTGTTTAGTCACAAAGGCTGGAGTAGATTGAAGGGTTAGTGGGAAATGAGGAAATATGGTAATTAGCAAAGAGAATCCTTGCTATTGGATGGAGAGAGGTTTAAGTTTTCAGGAAAGAAAGGATAATTGGAAGTGTCTGGGGTGGGCTTTAGAGCGCGGGTGCAGAGATAGCCCGCAGTTGGAGGAGAAGAACCCCGTCAGTCAGTCCACAGGTAATAGTTGGCCACTTCTGTCTCCCAGTCACTTAGTCCCCACAAGCTTGCTAGCTGACTGTTCCCTTTTAAGAGGAAGGGAGGGGGGAAAATGATAGGTATAGATTAATTTTGTAGATTTAATTAGTTAGCGGCCAGGTAACTATGGTACAGAGTTGAAGATTTTGTCTGATGGTTTCTGTTCCCTCTGAAGTAGGAAAAACAGAGGTCAGTTCCTGAGACGGGGGGGAAGCAGCGTGGTTGAAAGTTTTAAGAGAGTAAATTTTGAAATAGCAAGGAGTGAGATAAGCTTTGAAATGGCCAGGAGTAAGAGCAGGTAAGTAGCAGGGAGATGGAGATAGCAAGGAGATATGAGATAGTAGCAAGAAGATAAGAGAAGTTTTGAAATAGCAAGGAGTGAGAGCAAAAAGTAGAAGAGTAACACTGAATGAACACCAACAAATTGCTATTTTCCATATCTGGACAATCTTGATCACACTTACTGTAAAGTAGGTGAACAAGACAGATGTGGAGCCTACCTTCGTGGAACTTCAGTCTTTGGGGCAATAGACAAATACCCAGGCAATTACAGCACAGACAGATAAACCTAACAGGGGAAGTACTGGCTGCTAACGTAGTCTGGGGTAGGGGTCAGGCAACTACCCAGTGAACCTTTCATTTGTTCTGTAGATTTTTATTAAACATCTGTTATGTACCAGGTACCATGTTGGTGTTGGGAATATGGCTACAAATAAGACTGGTGGACTCCAGAAGAGTGTTGATTTAGTTTGAAATTGTTTTTGTGGGAAATGGGAGAGGCATTTGGAAGAATTGTCTGCTGGCCCAAAGGACCTGCATTCTTTCCCCTGGACAGTACTGCAGGAACACAAATTCTTGCACTTCAGGTAGCCCTAAACTCTTTGCTTAACATGTCTGTTTTCAGACAAAACAAAAGATTATTGCAGTTTTCCTTTATATTCCATTACAAGTGTTTCAGTTTTCTCACTTTGACTTGAATATTTCTTAAATCAACTTCCATAGCATGTGTACAAATGAGGAGTTATTTTCTTGTAACTGACCCATGCCCCTCCGACTTGCTGATTACACCCTATTAAATGTTACCTATACTTCACATTCTTCTCCTACTTGTAGCATTTTTTAAACAGCTTTCTTAAAATAAAATTGACATACACTGTAGATTTTTAAAGTATACCATTTGATAAGTTTTATATTTATATACACCTGTGAAAACATAATCACAATCAAGATGGGGGCATATCCATCACCCCAAAATTCTCTCTTACCCCGTCTTTTGCACTTCTGCCTTCATCCACAGGCAACCACTGATCTGCTTTCTAACACTATGGATTTGTTTGCATTTTTTAGATTTATGTAAATGGAATCATACACTGTATTGTTTTTATGTCTGACTTCTTTCACCCAATATAATTGTTATAGTTATCCATGCTATTGCCTATGTAATAGTTCCTTTTCATTGCTGAGTACTATTCCAACATGGATATACCTCATTCGTTCCTATTCCCTCAGCCAATGGTGGACATTTGAGTTGTTGCCAAGTCTGGGGCTATTATAAAGTTGCTATGAGCGTTTATGTCCAAGTATTTTTATGGGCATTTTATATTTACATTTGACACTTGGTTATATACTATCTGACATTTAACATCTGTTGTGTTAGATACCATTTAAAGGTTTTTGTATTGTTAAGATTTGTGGCCAAAAATTAGGAAAATATGGCCTAATAAAAAATATATTATGATTTATATGATAGTTTCTTATTTTCTCATAGTTTGCTGTACCTCATACTCTGGTATCTTTTCTCTTTAAAGACCATATCACCCTTAGGAGCAAACACCAAGTCCTTTTCCATATATCCACAGTAACTAGTGTAATTTAAGTATATGGTACTCATTTGCTAAGCTTTTTTTTTTTTTTTAAGATTTTATTTATTTGACACTGAGAGAGAGAGAGACAGATCACAAGTAGGCAGAGAGGCAAGGCAGAGAGAGAGAGAGGAGGAAGCAGGCTCCCTGCTGAGCAGAGAGCCCGATGCAGCCTCAATCCCAGGACCCTAAGATCCTGACCTGAGCCGAAGGCAGAGACTTTAACCGACTAAGCCACCCAGGCGCCCATTTGCTAAGTTTTTAATAATTTTTTGCTCTCATTTATCAAAATAATCATTCTTTTACCCCACAGGTCTCTTCCAAGGTGAATTCCACTTGGTATCCAGCATCCTCCTTCTCTTCTTCAGTGGTAAGTTTATTTGGTGCTAAAGTTGGACTTCTGAAAAGGAATACAGTATAATTTTGGGGTATTCCCATTTACCTTCTTAACAATACTTCCTGTGAAATTTTATATCTTGGTTTTTTTTATCTAATATTGTTTATTATGTGTCATAAACATTTTCAGTATCCCAAAATGCTCTTTCTAGTTATGATTTTTAAAGGCTATATAATATTCTATCAAATATATATGGCCAGAATTAACTAAAAATGTTCCCATATGACACCTAGATTGATTCAGTTTTTCAATATTACAAAACAAACATTTACTTATATAGTTTTTTCCCTTCTTTTAGATTATTTCCCTTCTGAGGTTAAGATTACTATGTCAAAAAATACATTTTCATGGCTTCTCGAGATTGTATTAATCCTGCCAGATAGTTGTCCTCTTCACAATCTTTAAAAATTGTTTGTATAGAACTGTCAACCATTTGTAGTACCTAAAATCTAATAAATAAGGATAGGTGCTCAAAGTCCTTTCTATTTAGAAGCACATGCTGTAACACAGTAGTCTTTCCATCTTTTTTGGCCCACAGCCGCCTCTGAAAATTTAATGTAAGCAAGCTACTTCTCAGAACTACACACAAAAATGTTTAAAAAAAATCTTTTGATCATAAAGGTAATACATGCTCATGGTGACATGACAGAAAGTCAGCTGGGCCAACAAGTAACTACCTAATCTTTCTGTGTTAACAACAGAAACTGCTACTTTTTTTTTCTACTTTTTTATTTAGTATAAGCTTCTCAGTGACATAAAGTTCTACACTGTAATTAGCAGGGAATTCTCCTTCAGAGAGATCACAGTGTTGAGAAGCTCAGCGACATCTTAATGTGAAGCTCAGCGACATCTTAATGAACGCTACAGACAAGTATCTCCTCTTTCCCAGTGGTAACATTTCTAGAGAACAGAAGATTGACTTATCAACCCTGATAAGAATTCCTTCCTCTTTTGTGAAAGGGAGATAAGCAGTTAACTAATATAAAGTTTTGTGGGGGTTTTATTTTCCAGCCAACTGTAAAGCTCTTCATTGATGGGAAATTTGTTGAATCCAAAAGTGACAAATGGATCGACATCCACAACCCAGTAAGCAAAGCTGCTTTGGGATTTAAACTGGCTCACCTAGAATTCTGGGAATGTGGTGGGAAATGAGGGACCTGGGTATCTGTCATGTGAAGTAGCCAGTGCTGCCGCTGTGACTAGATGAAAAATGGAGAAGGTGGAGCAGGGGCAAAAGATGATAGATTGCCTTTTCCCAACAGGCCACCAATGAGGTCATTGGTCGGGTTCCTCAGGCCACCAAGGCCGAAATGGATGCAGCTGTTGCTTCCTGCAAACGTGCTTTTCCTGCATGGGCAGACACTTCCGTGTTAAGCCGCCAGCAGGTCCTGCTCCGCTATCAACAACTCATTAAAGAAAACTTGGTAAGAAATCAGAATGGTATTATTTTCCAAACTCTTGCCTAGGATGCTTGTCACACCCACAGAAGCTCTTTCAGCCGCCCTCCATAACTATAATCCGTAAAGACACAGATCATAGCTTCCTCCCTTGTACTACCTCACCCCCAGTTTTGTTCTTTCTTGGCTACCCAGGAACTATAAGGAGGCATATCCTTGCATTGGTTTCTATTTGTATGTATTTTCTCTAGAAAGAAATTGCCAAGTTAATCACACTGGAACAAGGGAAGACCCTTGCTGATGCTGAAGGAGACGTATTCCGAGGCCTTCGTAAGCTGGGAGTCCCTCTTGAGGGAGTTCAGGAATCCTTTGGGAAGGAACAAAGAAAGATGGGATACAAAGATCTCAGAATGGGAGGTTACTCCTTCCTCTATGTAGATTTTGCTATCTCATGATGTCTTTTTTAATACTTGTGGAAAATGACAATACTTCTCAGGTGCATCAAAGATCAATTTACTTCATTTATTTTACTTGATCTTCCAGTAGGTATATGTCACTGTCTTTTTTCTCCCCCTATTTGGAGAATCTCATTTTGCACATCCCCTTCATGTGGAAGGACAAGTCGGTGTTTCTTCCCTGTGTCATTGGCCTGAGCCATTCTCTAGCCTCAGGGATGACTAGAGCATGACACTGCTAAGTAGCACACAGTGGAGACCTAGTGATCTGACTATTTCTCTGTTCCAGAGGTGGTTGAGCATGCCTGCAGTGTGACATCCCTCATGCTGGGAGAGACCATGCCATCCATCACCAAAGATATGGACCTTTATTCCTATCGTCTGCCTCTGGGGGTATGTGCAGGCATCGCTCCATTCAACTTTCCTGCCATGATCCCCCTTTGGATGTTTCCCATGGCCATGGTGTGTGGAAATACCTTCTTACTGAAACCATCAGAGCGAGTTCCGGGAGCAAGCATGCTTCTTGCTAAGTTGCTCCAGGACTCTGGTGCCCCGGATGGAACACTGAATATCCTCCATGGACAACATGAAGGTAACTGCCCTTCCGTACATGGCACTTAATTTGGCTACCAGAAAAATCAAGATGTTGAGTGGTGAAGGTTGAGTGGTTTTAGAATGGGGAAGCTAAGGAGGAAGGGATTTACTAAGAGTAACCTCCATTTTGAAGGACATGTTCCTTGATACGTCTCTGCATTCTAAGGTAACTAACTGGGGAATAGCGATGCTTCTTGTCCTACAGAATACAGTGAGACAAAGAAGTGTGGATTAGGGTAAGATACAGGTGAAAGAGAAAGTTTTCTCTTCAGTACTGAGAGAATTTATAGATCTCAGAGAGACTGAAGACTGATCTCAGGGTTATGAGACCATTCTAATTCACACAGTAATAGTGAACACTTAAAAAGCACTTCTGTGCTTTGGGCACTGTTTCTAGGGCCTTTCAGATATTATCTCATTTGATCTTTATAACAGTCCTCCAAGGTAAGTAATGTTGTTTTTCCATTTTACAGATAAGAAAAGTGAAGTATAATAAAATTAAGTAATTTGCTCAAAGTCACACTGCTAGAAACTACCAAAGCCAGAATGTCAGTATCCAGAAAGGCCGACTCTGGTTTTTACTTCTACATTCTATGCTATATTGCTGCTCACATAAGGGTACAATAGCATTTGAGAGTCCCAGTATATAGTGGCAGTTAAGAAAATAACACATTCGTGATAAAAGGAAGAGTTGAGTATTAAAAGGCTGCTATTTTGGAGGAAAACAGGAGTTGTAGCCTTCAGAATCAGAAGAAGAAATAACAAGTGAGAAAAAAAATGAAAGAGAAGAGGCTAAATAGAATTAATAGTTTAAAGAATTTAAGAGACGGAGGCGCCTGGGTAGCTCAGTTAGGCGTCTGTTGGGTTTTTTGTTTGTTTGTTTGTTTTTAAAGATGTATTTATTTATTAGAGAGAGAGCACAAGCACAAGCAGGAGGGGCAGAGGGAAAGGGAGAGAGAATTTCAAGCAGATTCCATGCTGACACAGAGCCTGATGCCGGGCTTGATCTCATAACCCTGAGATCAGGACCTGAGCTAAAACCAAGAGTCAGAGGCTTAACCCACTACGCCACTGGCTCCATCTCCCATCCCCACCCCCCGTCCACCCCCAACTCTTGGTTTTGGCTCAGGTCATGATCTCAGGATCCTGAGATAAGAGTCCTGTATTGGGCCACATGCTCAGCAAGGAGTCTTCTTAGGGTTCTTCCCCTCCCTCTCCCTCTTCTTTTACCCTCCACCCACTCATGTGCATGCATACGCATGTGCAAAGACTCTCTCTCAAATAAAATAATCTGAAAAAAAAGAATTTGAGATGAAAAGAACTTCAAAATGGAAATCCAGGATAGAAAATAAAAGTATGGAAACTTCTCATTCACAGCAATGGGAAAGGGGAAATTTGCGATGTTAAGAAGCCCATAGCCATTTGTTCCTTTGTGGTAATCATTTCTTTTCTTCTTAAAGCTGTAAACTTTATTTGTGATCATCCGGATATCAAAGCCATCAGCTTTGTGGGATCCAACCAGGCAGGAGAGTACATCTTCGAGAGAGGGTCAAGACATGGCAAGAGAGTTCAAGCCAATATGGTGATTTCCTATTCCTTTTCCCCCTAAATCTGTTGTATGTATTAAAATTACCTACAAATAGTGGGACGCCTGGGTGGCTCAGTTGGTTGGGCGACTGCTTTCAGCTCAGGTCATGATCCCAGGTCAATCCCAGAGACCCGGGATCGAGTCCCACATCGGGCTCCCTGCTCGGTGGGAAGCCTGCTTCTCCCTCTCTCACTCCCCCTGCTTGTGTTCCCTCTCTGGCTGTGTTTCTGTCAAATAAATAAAGTCTTTAAAAAAAAAAATTACCTACAAATAGCCCTTCAACAGAGGGACTACTATCCCGCTCTAATGCCAGTGTGTCTTTATTCCCATTTCATCCTGATGTCTTCCCTCTAGCCATGAACCTTGTGATGAGCTTTATCCTAAGTAACTTTAATTACCTTTTTATCTTATACACCTAATCTTGGTGACAAAGGGCACCTTTCTCCCTAAGAATATTATTCAGATTCTTTGGGCTTTTGCAGTAAAGGCGGGATTCTGGTCCTGGCCCTGTATCTTTCTTCATACCATGTTTGTAGCCCTTTATCCTTCCTTTCTTTCAAGGCACATCCTAACTACTATAATGTCAAAGATATGCTGCTTCACCTAAGAGTCCAAGCTATTTAAGTTACTAGAAAGAGCCAAATATCCCTGTATGTGAGTGCAGTTTACTTGGTTGCATAATTCTGCTGTTCTCTATTGGCTCCTTGCCTAATACATAGTAATTCTTTGATACTAAATATAAAGTCACAAAGAAATGCCACTTTCTTATCCTTTGGTTAATGTTGCAGAAAGGATAGCCACCTATGCACAGGCTTAGAAACTTCCTGATACGCCTACTTATTTCTCTTTGTGTCTGAATGTCTTTTGGCCAATTCTCCTTAAGTCCCTCCCACTTCACTCCATAACGTTTATTGAGTGTGTTCTGTGTAGCAGACATGGTATCTATCCATGCCTTCCATTAGAGTTGTACAGTAGTCCCTCTTCATCTGTGGGGGATATGTTTCAAGACCCCCAGTGGATCCCAGAAACTATGGATAGTACTAAACTCCATGTATGCTGCATTTTTTCCTATACAAACATATCTATGATAAATTTTAATTTATAGACACAGTAAAAGAATAATAATAAAATAGAAAAATTTTACCAATACACTGTAATAATATGATCCCTCTCAAAATTTTTATCTTATTATAGGGCACCTAGGTGGCTCAGCCATTAAGGTCTGCCTTCGGCTCAGGTCATGATCCCGGGGTCCTGGGATCAACTCCCACATTGGGCTCCCTGCCTGGTGGGAAGCCTGCTTCTCCCTCTCCCACTCCCTCTGCCTGTGTCCCCTCTCTTGCTGTCTCTGTCAGTAAATTTTTTAAAAAATCTTATTATGCTTTACTCACCCTTTTAATGATGATGGGAGATGATAAAGTGCCCACATTAGCAGATGAAGTGAGGTGAATGATGTGGGCATTGTGACATAGCTTTAGGAGGATCGTCTGCTTCTGGACCTCAGTTGACCTCAGGTGACTAAAACTGTGGAAAGTGAAACCATGGATAGGGGGGACTACTATATCTGGAAACATATGTATGGAAATGGCCATGTTATCCCACATAGCTGTGTATCATGAGGCTATGTATCTAGAAGCAAGCCAGGAACCTCTTTCTGGAAATGGTATATCAAGAGGTCCACCTAGTTCTCCTATGAGCTAGACACCGGCATTATTACTGGCAGCTCTTTATTTACATTGCTGTCCGTGTAACTGGAAGTCCCAGCAGACAACAGACCGTTTCCTATCTAACTTTGGAAAGAGAGGAGTTTTTGGTGCCCGGATGTAGTATTTAGCCTGTCAGTTTGACTGAGTGTGATTATGTGGCTGGAGGTTTCGTTTTGTTTTGTTTTTTGGTAATGGTTTTGATCTAAATAAACACATATCAGTTTATGAGCTAAGAAAGTGGGGGGAAAAAGTAACCTGGAGACTCACTCTGTGCTACCACAACTTCAGTAGTAATCAAAATGATAATAAATCTAGCCTCAAAGCAACAAAGGGTAAATTCTCCATATTCTTAAATTCTCATTTGAAATCTCAGATTCTTTGCTTAATTTCTTAGCCTAATTTTATTTTGCCAAGGGAGATTCATGTACTTTCTGTATTTCCTTAGGGAGCCAAGAACCATGGGGTAGTCATGCCAGATGCCAATAAGGAGAATACCCTGAACCAGCTGGTTGGGGCAGCATTTGGAGCTGCTGGTCAGCGTTGCATGGCTCTCTCCACAGCAATCCTTGTGGGGGAAGCTAAGAAGTGGCTGCCAGAGCTGGTGGAACGTGCCAAAAACCTGAGAGTCAATGCGGGTAATCAGTTATCTGCCTTGCTCCTTTGGATTTTGCATCTGTGGCACTAAGCCTTGTCCTGGACCAATGGGAGTAATCATGTCTACTCTTTAATCATTGTCTCTTTTTATACTGTACTTGCCATCTTTAGCTAACAATCATAATTTGTGATAAAGAAGACCTTTAATATTTTTGTCTTGTTTTACAGGAGACCAACCTGGAGCCGATCTTGGCCCTCTGATCACCCCCCAAGCCAAAGAGCGAGTATGTAATTTGATTGATAGTGGAACAAAGGAGGGAGCTTCTATCCTTCTTGATGGTCGAAAAATTAAAGTCAAAGGCTATGAAAATGGTAACTTTGTTGGACCAACCATCATCTCAAATGTCAAGGTGAACAACTCTGAATTATTTATTTCACAAATATGAGCACTAAAAGCACCTTAGAGGCAATGGGACCTCATCGTTCCAATTTATAAAGGAAGACATTTTAATAACTGAGACCTCAGCTCTTGCCAGGATTCCTCAGTTATTTTACCTAGAGTCTGAATGAGTCTTCTATCTTGACTCCCCACCTCCTTCCACTATACCAGCGATTGGCAAACTTTCCATAATAGGCTAGATAGTAAATATTTTTGGCTTTGCAAGGATAGACAGTCTCTGGCACAACTACTCACTTGTGACACTTTAGTGCAAAAGCACAGTAACATTGTGTGGCTGTGTTCCAATAAACCTTTATTTATGGACAATGGAATTTGAATTTTAAATTGTTTTTCATATCATGATCGATTTCTTTTGCAGCCCATTTAAGAAATACAGAAACCATTCTTGGCTTGTGAGCTATTCAGCAAAGAGGCCATATTTTGCCAACTCTATCTTGTATTTGTTACTTATTTGTTCAGTGTTAGTTTTTTCTTTCCACTCCTTGTTATCTAGCTTAGAGCTATTTCAGTGTCTCCATCGATGTATCAACCACTCCATATTTATTGTATACCTACTTTGTGTGGCATCTCCACCAGAAAGATAGGAAAGAAAAAGAATTGCTCTCTCAGTTTTTATTTACCGAAACTCTACAAGTCTCTCAGCTAAAAGTAATGACTACATTTTTGGTAATTTGTATGTCCCCACTAATCCTACTATAATCCTGAATAATTAAGAGTTGAGTATAAGTGTAGCAGAAATTATGAAGTCTCTTATCACAGAACCAGAAGGGAAAAATCCACTTATTAACAACAAACACAGCTGACTAGCTGCAGTGGTGAAGGATGTTTTGAATGTTTAATGTGACCTAACACCAAATTATAATTGTATGGACTCATTTGGGAGGCAAAGGAGTGAATGAGAATGAATTGTTTATGTCACGGAAAATTTAGCATAGGTTTTCTTTAAACAGAAACACACTCCTGTGGTGTTTTCAATATATATTTGATTTTTAAAAAATGAATTTTCATGTAACTTTTCAGTAACATAACAACTGTATAAACAGGCTATACAGGTAATAAAAGAAGAAACTAGTGATGGATCATGGGACCTAAACTACAGTGCTTAAAAGACTGGAGTGTAATTGTTGTTAATGGGAGTTTCAAGTTGTTTATATGATTGGCAGCTTGGAGGATGGAACACAGCGAGAAAGGCCTTTTTTTTTTTTAAAGGTGGTTTAAAATGAAGAGAGGTTCCTAACATGAAAGCTGTCCATGTAAACAGTGGGTAATAAAATAAGCATCAAGTACTGACTTCTTTTCTGGATGTGTCACTCCTGGCAGCCAACTATGACCTGTTACAAAGAGGAGATTTTTGGTCCAGTTCTTGTAGTTCTGGAGACAGACACTTTGGATGAAGCCATCAAGATAGTCAATGACAATCCATATGGAAACGGAACTGCCATCTTCACCACCAATGGAGCCACTGCTCGGAAATATTCCCACCTGGTGGACGTTGGACAGGTTGGTGAACAGGATTTTTAGATTCTTGTAGCCATATGCTGTTTCCTGTCTAAGGGAGATGGTAAAGTGATCAGTCGCTGTCCCTCTTATTCCCCCTAAAGCCCCATTTCTTCCTCAGGAATTAAAGTTCCTGCATGGGATGCAGGATAACGTAGAAGTTGGGGTATTTCTAATTGGTCTCTGTGATGTCAAGCATTTGTGCTTCTAGATGAAGAGGTCCTTTGTTTGAGTCCTTTTATTTGATGTGTATTTGTTCTGCTTTAGGTGGGGGTGAATGTCCCTATCCCAGTGCCTTTGCCAATGTTCTCGTTCACCGGCTCTCGATCTTCTTTCAGGGGAGACACCAATTTCTATGGCAAACAGGTAACTGTAAGAAAATGTTTTTTCCTCTAAGAAGGTTTCTTGAACATATTCAGGAACAAGGATTCTGCAAGGAAGGGCCTGCCAGTAGCTCTTGTGGGGTCATACATTGTTCAGCAGTGCTTGTCAGGAGGTCCCCTAGAAAAAGATTTAAAAGGTAAAAACATTTTGGCAAAGCTGCTCCTTCCTAAATAAGTCAGGGCAGCAAAGTTTTGGGGCAAGAACATGAGGAAATCTCAACCTTTATGTATATCCTTTCCTCTGCCTGAGATCCTCTCCTCCTGCCTCCCCTCTTTCATCTAACTCTTAATCATCTGTCTCGTCTAAGTTTAAAGCATGGATTCCTCCAGAAAATCACCTCTGACTCCACCCTCCTTCCTCAGTGCTGGGTTGGGTATGCCCTCATGTGCGCCCACTGCACATTCTCCTATAAGTCATTCATTTACAAAAATTTTACTGAGCACTTTCTTTGTACCAAACCCTATTCTGGGCACTAAAATACATTGCTGAACAATGAAAATAAAGCAGATCTGGAACCGAATGGACTGGTTTCAAATTCCAGCTCATCCAGCTATTAACTGTGTGACTTTGGGCAATACCCTGTGTCTCAAGTTTCTTATCTATAAAATGAAAATAACAATAGTACTTTATTTCATATAAGGTTAGGAAGATTAAGTCATCACTGTTACCACATCCTTCAGCAGCTACGTATTTCCTAAGGCAGGAAGAGCCATAGCAGGTTCAAATAGTAGCAGAAATGGGCTGGGGCACAGAGAGTGAATAAGGAGGAAAGTGGTTAAGAGATGAGGTTAGAGAGGTAAGGAGGGAAAGTCCTGTTGGGCTGTTATTTACTTCTTAACTACAGTACCTAGCACAGAGCAAGTGCTCAAATATGTGTTGAACCAATTGGCTAGTGTAACTTCTTTGTAGCCCCATTGTAGCCATTGTGAAACCTTCAGTAACTAAGTTACATGTTTCCTATACAGGTCTCTTTTATAGTTCAATAAAAAAAAAAAGAACAGTGCATGTATAGAAGAATTTAACAGTATGACCAACGTTAAGAGGACATTTTGGTTATTTAGAGGCAGCTTATTCAGTTTGTGCCTTGGACACAGGTTTGTAGAATTGACTAGTTTGATCTTTTTTTTTTTTTTTTTAAGATTTTTATTTATTTGACAGAGTGAAACACAGCCAGAGAGGGAACACAAGCAGGGGGAGTGAGAGAGGGAGAAGCAGGCTTCCCACTGAGCAGGGAGCCCGATGTGGGGCTCGATCCTGGATCTCTGGGATCATGACTGAGCCGAAGGCAGTCGCTTAACCAACTGAGCCACACTGCCGCCCCGACTAGTTTGATCTATTAACAAAAATTTCTTTCGAAGGAAGCGAAATAAAACTCTTTTTTTCTCCCCGTCATGGTTTAATTACCGTAAATCATCCTGGTTAGTGAGGTATTTGAAGGAGAAGACTGACCCCATACACAGTTTGAAGCCTTAAATTCTTAGGTAATCAAATTACTATTTTGCATTCTGGAAAGAAGACTTGAAAGTAGATCATAATCTCTCAAATTAAAAAAAAAAAACTCTCAATTTTTTTTCAGTATATTTAACATGGCCTAGATTTTGTCAAATGATTCTAAAAGAGTATTTTAATCAAGTTGGTGGGGTTTTTTTCTTAACAGTATCTTCCTAACTTGCTATTATATATATATATATTAATTTTTTTTTAAGGTTTTATTTATTTGACAGAGAGAAACACAGCCAGAGAGGGAACACAAGCAGGGGGAGTGAGAGAGGGAGAAGCAGGCTTCCCGCCGAGCAGGGAGCCCAATGTGGGACTCGATCCCGGGTCTCCGGGATCATGACCTGAGCCGAAGGCAGTGGCTTAACCAACTGAGCCACCCAGGTGCCCGCTATTATATATTTTTTAAGATTTTATTTATTTAATTATTTGAGAGGAGTTGGGTAGGAGCAGAGTGCAGAGCCCCATGCAGGGCTCAATCTCACAACACTGATATCCTGACATGAGCCAAAACAAAGAGTCACACGCTTAACTGATGGAGCTACCTAGGCACCTCTAGTTTGTTAGTATTTTTTGTGTTAGATCTTAATAGTCTATTCTTTTTTGCTCAAGCCTAGTCTTACAAAATAAACTATATATACAAAGTCTTAAATATGCAGGATTTTTTTTTTTTAAGATTTTATTACTATTTGACAGAGACACAGCAAGAGAAGAAACACAAGCAGAGGGAGTGGGAGAGGGAGAAGCAGGCTTCCTGCTGAGCAGGGAGCCCGATGCGGGGCTTGATCCCAGGACCCTGGGACCATGACCTGAGCCAGAGGCAGATGCTTAACAACTGAGCCACCCACCCAGGCGCCCCAAATATGCTGAATTTTTTTTGGTTCACATTATAGGTGATTTAGAAGTGAGTGTATATAATATAAGATTTTAGATTTTACTTTAGATTTGTACAGTATTACAGGTTTTACTTGATCAGTATAGAGCTATTTATCACCGACAGTTGTCAGAAATGACCTAATGTGTATCTCATCCCTTCATGCCTTTTTCTTCTTCTCAGGATGTTTGTAGGTCATTTCATTTTCCCCTCACAGCAGTGCTGTGCCAGGCAGGAGGTCACAGATAAGACCCAGAGTTACATAGCCGTCAATAAGAAGGAGAGGCAGGATTTGAGCTATGTCCCATGACTCAGAGCACATGATATTCAGCCCTAGGAACAGAATGAACTTCAAGTTGAACAGATTACATTGTTCAGTTTTTCCATTTAGATCATCTTGAGTAGTTTCAACATGATAGCTAAGGTTTGACTATTTACTGTGTGGGAGGTATGGAGGTATTATGCTAAATGTTTTAAATAGATTATCTTATGAACAATAGGTTGGATTTTGGTTGCACCAGTTCCTCAAGTGGGCACCTGAATAGCACTTCATACCACCTCCTTCAAAAGTTAATTGAAAGAGAAATCATAAAACTCCCAGGAATATATGCTAACTCTATTTTCCCCCTCTGTTCTCTTTAGGGCATCCAATTCTACACACAGCTAAAGACCATCACTTCTCAGTGGAAAGAAGAAGATGCTACTCTTTCCTCACCTGCCGTAGTCATGCCTACCATGGGCCGTTAGAAGCAAGTTTGTTCCTGAATAATCTCCCTATATTCTTGACCAACTTCATTTGCCAGCTTTGCTCAAATCAGATCCCTAGGACTGGAATACCTGGTAACTAAAATCTTTCTCAAGATCATTAGCCCCTGTCACGTTGCTCTAGGGAGATTCCTAGCATAACTCTGAAACCAGACTTTCACTTGCTCTTCTTATTTCGGTTTTTGAGGTGACTGTTTTAACTGTGAAATTCTTATATGGAATGAGAACTGAGACCTACTTTCTAGACATTTTCCCCTTTTCTGATGACTTGAGAAGGGAAGATTAGTGTATATAAAGAAGTTCTTCCAATAAGTAAAAGAGGACCTCTTGGATAGGGAAATAAGACAGAAATAATTCACCCTTTGGTTGATCCTCAAACACAGCCCTGTATAAATGGCAGTCAGGAGACGCCTCTGCCAAGCTTTCTTGAGCCTCTCATTTATCCCACACTACACAGGACATAATCCATTTCTACTTATCCCACAGTTGTGGTTGTATGCTTTCTTTTCTGCTGAAAGAAAGACTTTGTCCTAGTGACTCATAACTACTAATTCTGTCATTGTCACTGTTCCTACTTCTTAAAATCACTTCTCAAGGATACCTCAGTACGCACTGGTTAAAGCAACTTTTTGTTGTGTGTACCAAGTGTTAAATTTCAGATTTGGCTTCAGCGGTCATTAATGTTTCAGTCATTAATTCAGATGTGAATGGAGGTTTTTTAGAAACTATTTCAAAAGCTTTTTAGGCCCAGAAATCAAAGAGTATGCTAACCATCAAAGTATGCAAGACTCTCGCCTTAAGTAAGTATAGCCAGATATTACTTGCCAAATTTTTTATGTTGTTCTTTCTTCTTGCGTGCATTTCTCATTAGTGATCATTTTTAATGAAATAATTCTTAATGTAGACTAATTCACTGGGGCCTAAGAAATTTTAAGGCTCTTCATGACATGAAATAGTAAAAAAGAAATGCTTTGACAGATTCTTTTGCTACCATTAGTTCAAGAGTCTTTATGCTTTTTGTTTCTTTTGATATAGCTAAACTTTAAGTTAGAACAGAAATTGATGAGCTAAAAAAAAAAAATAGATTCCCAGTTGAATCAGTCTTTTCTGATACAGTTTTTACCCAGTGAACTAGGAAAAAGCTGCTGGTTCTGAAAGATAATCTCTGGTCCTTAGCCAGATGACATAGGTCATTTGCTTTGCTGTTTCCTCATTAGCCACTTGAACAATGTTAATCTGCCCCATGGCAGTAATTTGGGGAAGTAATAATAGTGAAAACTTTTAAAACATTTGTACACTCTGTGGATTTTATGCTTCTTACCACCACTACTGGATAGAATGTCAGAATCTTCATTTAAGGTGATTAGAACTTGAATAAAATACATTTATGACCCTAATGGGTTTTTGTTTTTGTTTTTGGATTTGCCTTCCTAAAGATGAGGTAATAACAATTCTTAATTTCATAACAGAATACCCCTTATTTTATTTCTACTTATCACGGCTGGCAACTGATGATGATATTTAATCCAGTCCAACAACTACAAGCTGGGTTGAATGAAAGGTCATATTGTCTAAATTCCAAGTGGAATTAAATATAATCCCAGAGATTCCTGTTTTCCTTATATTTAAGGGAAATCACTTTTTTTAAAAATACTGACTCATCAGAATTGTGTTGCTGTAATTGGAATCAGCTCATTTGGCTAGCTATTTGCTACTTAGAAGAATTTCTTGTTTCTTAAATGGAAAAAAATATGCAGTTATATTCATGCTAGTAACAGCTTAAATAGTTAGTATATTATTTTCTTTTTGCTTTTATGTGGCCTCACTCAAAATTTCTGAGATCCTATGTTGTACTAATTGATTATAAATAACAAATTACAAATAAAAAGCTCCTAAAAAGAAAACCTGGCTTTTTTTGTTTTTTAATAATGCCTTTCCTAATAATTCCTTTGTCCCTAGCTTATAGGGACTCAGACTTCCCAACTTTGCTCAAAGCTAAGAGTTATGTGGTCGTTATGTTTATTCTTTTTTTTTTTTTAAGATTTTATTTATTTATTTAACAGAGAGATCACACATAGGCAGAGGCAGGCAGAGAAAGAGGAGGAAGCAGGCACCCTGCTGAGCGAAAGCCTGATGTGGGGCTTGATCCCAGGACCCTGAGATCATGACCTGAGCCGAAGGCAGAGGCTTAACCCTTTGAGCCACCCAGGCGCCCCCGTTATGTTTATTCTTACATAAAAGATAGTACATACTTTGGCTGACCTATATATTTCACAAGGCAATTATAGGTTTTTTCACATTTACCAAAAGAGGTGCAAATGTGCATTTGCATTAAGTATAATAAGCCTGCCATAGTGTAGATATGTTATAAAAATGTCCATGATGGGGCGCCTGGGTGGCTCAGTTGCTGAGCCTCTGCTTTCGGCTCAGGTCATGATCCCAGAGTCCTGGGATCGAGCCCCGCATCAGGCTCCCTGCTTGGCAGGAAGCCTGCTTCTGTTCCCTCTCTAGCTGTGTTTCTCTGTCAAATAAATAAATAAAATCTTTAAAAAAAAAAAAAAAGATTTCTATAGAAAAAAAAGTGTCCACGATCTCATACTAGTGCTATTACTCATTTCACTGATCCCTGACAGCTCTTGGCTAGTAGAGAAAAGCACTATGACCTAGCAAGAAGTTGCGTGGGGAAAAGTAGCAGTTACTGTGCGTATTGTTTGGTTAGATTATAGAC
The DNA here is from genome assembly GCA_004023965.1 of Spilogale gracilis. Lineage (NCBI taxonomy): Eukaryota > Metazoa > Chordata > Mammalia > Carnivora > Mephitidae > Spilogale > Spilogale gracilis. The sequence continues at coordinate 66,354 of PITA01010253.1, forward strand.
TCCTTACTATGTCAGACTCTCGTGATCCATTCTGCATATTGGGTATCATCACTTTACCAGTAGAGTCTGAGATTGGTACTTGCTGAGTGATGAAGGTTTGATCTTGAGGCTTACTGTCATCCCTGCAGTAATAATAAAATGACAGACCTGTCAGCAACCGCATACACATGGAACTTGGTTCAGAACAAGAGACTTGTCATACAACTCATATACAATGTCCCCACAACCATTCTGATCAGGCTTACAGTCATTGCTTTGTCAAGAGAACTCTTACCCAAATTCCTCTGTCTCTCCATCATCAAGAACAACATAGTCTGGAACTGGAGGCCTAGAATGCTGGCTGTATTTCCTGTGGTAGGTAAAAGTTAATGAGTTAGTGTCTCCTCATGCCCCCTATTTCAACTATACTTTTAAAGTGCTACATGAAATGCTTCAGTTGGATGAGCTGCTTTTTTTTTTTTTTTTCAAAACTGAGCTTAACTCAAACTCAAACTCAAAACACATGCATAGAGGCAATATAATGTTAGGCAAGTTAAAATAAACTTATCTTCTCTTAAAGTTGAGACATGTTGAACTTAAATGGAAATATTTATGGAGATGATCATGATGATGATACACATACAACAGCTGTTAATGGTGCTATTTAAGACTGAACCAGAGTACTGCCCAGAAACATGGCCAGAAAAATTCCCTTCCCACAAAAATAACCTCAGAACATAGAAAAATTACCCAATGGAGACAGACCCAGTATGAATTTTTTTTTTACATTGAAAAGTCTGGTTTAAGAACAGGAAAAATCATATCACTAATTCAATATTCTAGTAGAAAGTAAGCATAACAGGATTATATAAAGTATAATAGGTTGATTTGCCAGCAGATAAAGACATATTCTTCTCCTAAAACTGGTCCTCAATTAGGTGCATATGAAAGCAGGATAAACTCATTCAAAATATGGCCATAATAGTCTAATAATGATGCATAAAAAATGTACTTTGGATACTACTCATACCTAAGTTATAGCCACAGTGATTGCTGATGCACTAAAGGGTACAATTTATTGGTTATACTCCTTGACTTTGTTTAAGCACAAAGAAAAATATCACTCTGTTAGTCTTAATCATACAATCGACTGAACTCATAAACTTCCTAGGTATTGTCCTTGCCTTAACCATTCATCATCTAATTCCTCTCCCCTCTGGCTTGAGCTTTCTCATTAAATTCATCTTCACCTCACATTTCACTATTCTATTCCCATCTTTTCCCTTCATCCAACTCTGGCATGAGATTCCAAGAGGCTTAGACTTGCTCCACTTTGGCCTGATTTAAGTTCTTTGCTTTGGTATGAAATATTTCTACTCAAATTCCTTTGTTATTCCAGTGTTGAAAACAACACAGTATGGAACCAGAACTCTGTTTCTTGATACAGAAAAGTCAACTCACAATGAGACAGACATTCTGTACCTGTGGTCTGGATTCTGCTTCCACCTCTTAAACCAAAAGACAAACAAAACTTTGGAAGGCTACCAGAGACATAATAAAGCCCATTTCAAAGTTCTCCATTTTTCATTTAAACTGTAATTCTTTAAATTCTGCTCTTTTCCTTGACCTCTTACTTGTTCTCCTGGTTTTTTTAGTGGTTATTCCTAGCCTCAGCCCTTTATTCGTTGTTGGTTTTTTTTTTTTAAGATTTATTTATTTACTTATTTATTTGACAGAAATACAGCTAGAGAGGGAACACAAGCAGAGGGAGTGAGAGAGGGAGAAGCAGGCTTTCCACCGAGCAGGGAGCCCAATGTGGAGCTTGAACCTGGGACTCCAGGATCATGACCTGAGCCGAAGGCAGATGCTTAACTGACTGAGCCACCCAGGAACCCAGCCTTTTACTCTTTTACCTTCAGCCACTCCACCAGTTTTCACCAAAAATGCTCAAATCTCCCTCCCTAAGCTCACTTAAATATTTTTATATATATTTCAATATATTGCCATCATCTCCAGTTCAACACTGAAAATACTCCTTGCTATTTCTTCTGCCCAGAATGTTTTTTTTCCTCCACCCTCTGCTCCTGTTTTTACCTTTTACAGGTCAGCTCAGGCTTTTACTTCCTTAGAAACTTTGCTGAACTCCTCAATCAGATTCCCCTAATCTAGGCTCTCTTACCACTATAAACCACTCCTTTGAGCCAATATCATAGTTATACTTTTATATTTATGTGATAATTTGAATAATGTTTTTCTTCCACATAGGTTATGAACTCCCTGAGATTAGAAATGATGTCTGTATTTGCTCAACACTATATCCTCAATAAGTAGTAGGTATCCAATCTGTATATGCTACATGAGTTAATGGATAGGCTAATAAAATGTAAACATTTCCTTCAGGCCGGCTTTCCAGATTTTTCATTTGCCTTTCATACCACCATTCTTGCATGTCTAAGCTAAGCACCCTAAACTTTTACACTTTGCTTTCTTTAATCCTTTTGTCTTTTATCACCAAGTCCTATTTCTCCTTCCTCAGTGTCTCAGTCTGTCCCTTTTCATTGCTGCCTATACCTACACCGCCACTCCTCCAGCAGAGTATGGCAGGTTTGTTTGTTCCCCGCTCTACTTCTGTTCTGCGGTCCACCCTATGTGTCACTGCAGCAGGTTCAGGTCAGCTCTGAGAACAGTGGCCTGTGAAACCTTCCAGTGAGACAGTATGAGAGTAAGGCTTATTGCTTTTGCATTCCTTCAAGGCAGAAAAGGAAAGTGTGTTACACTACTCTAGAATGTACAGTGACCTAAGATTTGGATTTTTCTACATGGTTGGTTTGTTTTTGCTTTTGTTTTTGTTTTTACATGTTTCTTTTAAGGCTCATCATAATTTAATCTATAGATCCAACCTTATTTCTAATTACTAATTACTCTCTAGTACCATCAGATTTCTTCAACCTGGCAAGTGTTTCCTCGATGTCCCCCAAACACCTCACCTCCATTCCTACCTCTGGGCTTCAGCCTAAGCCTCTCGACTGATGTACCCTTCCCACTCTGTCTACTCTCTCCTACAAGGCACCTTGCAGAGTCATACTCTTTCAGTCAGTCTTCCTGACTGGAGTCTTCCCTGACTACTGTGGGCCACTGGCATATTGTCTGAACTCCAGTGATACTTTAATGTGCCACCTAACTTTTTTCCTTGCCATTTGGTTTTGTTTGGGAAACTAGATTATAAACTCTTAGAGATCAAGGACAATGTCTCTTAATTCCTTTGAATGCCCATTGCAGTACCAAGCATGTAAGCAATTAAAAAGTGGTTGATTTATTTTGGCCACTTTATAGTTCTATAGTTCATTACCAGGGTTATAGTCATCGATAAAACATAGTGGAGAAAGAGTGTGAAATGAATCATTAAAAATAATTACTTGGAATATCTGTGGATTTCTGTTTTCTAGATCTTTTTCTTGGGATTAGAGGTTCTCTTGACTAATAATGAGCTTAAGAATCATTTCCTTATCTTTCCAAACCAATAAAACTTTAACAATTACTGTGCTTCTCTTAAGTGACCACTCACACAGCCTACCAACACTGTACCTTCTCAGTAAGCATTACCTTCAACATCTAAGCTGTCTCTTTTCTCCCCCCTTTAATTCCAACTCATCTTTCATTTTTGTGTTCATTCATCTCCCATTCTTCATCTCTGGGAGGGGCAGGTGCTAAGCAGTAATGACTACTTTATTTTTTCTTTTTTTTTTTTTAAAGATTTTATTTATTTGACAGAGAGATCACAAGTAGGCAGAGAGGGAGGAGGAAGCAGGCTCCCCGCTGAGCAGAAAGCCCGACGCGGGCCTCGATCCCAGGACCCTGAGATCATGACCCGAGCCGAAGGCAGAGTCTTTAGCCCACTGAGCCACCCAGGCGCCCTACTTTATATTTTCTGATCCTTTCCCATTCCTTTAATTCTAAGTGAGAACAAGATCATTGTTCCTATATGGTTTCTAGGTTTGATAACACTTTGGTATTTTGCTACAAAAATAGGGAATTACCTAGGAACAAAACCATTCATTTTTGCAAAAAGTAGTCTCAAGACTTTCTCCTTCTGCTCCCAGGTCAAATCTCCAATATCCACATTTCCTTGAATATTGGTCCTGAAGAATTACAAAGAAAAAAATGAAACAAAAATATAGCCAATGTAAGTGTCTCATCTTTTTTAAGAAAACGAAATATGAGAAAATTTCAAAACCATAACTGAATATTTAACAGGCTTCCAAATGCAACTACAAAGCAAACTGTGTCCATTACAAAATCATAAAGTTGAAAAGGATATCAATATGCTACCCATTCTGAAATGTTACGTAGTCATTAAGATAAAAATAAGAAAAACTATAATAAGAAAAATGTTTGTGCTCAAACATTAAGCAAATAAGCAAAATAGAAAATTGCAATATAACATGCATTGAGATACAAAGACAAAGGGAACAATACAACAACAAAAACCACTTATTTACAAGGTGAGATTATAGCTAAATTCCTTTTAACATTTCTTTTTGTATCAGGTATTTTGTTATGAAAACAGAGTGACAAGAGGTGTATTTAGAAAATAACACATAACTTATCTAGCCTATTTTCTTACCTCCAAATAAATCTGCAGCTACTTTCCAGGCAGGTCTCTATCTATACTATCACTTTCCCAGAGGATTCATAGTCTCTTTGATATTTATGAAAGCTGGCTGACACTATAGAGATCACTGATGTACAATGTAAGAAATGTTTTGCATATAGGTCAGTTAGGGTAGTTTTCTTTAAAATTTTAGGCTTTGCCTTATGATCACCATATACTTCAACTTTCCTTCGCCAGTCTGCCTCTTAAGCAGATGATTTAATATTCTAATCCCATTGCTGCCCTGCTGGTACAGGCAATAGAATACTGAGGTTAAGATGAGAAGTTGTTCAGTAGCAAAAATGTCACACAGAGCAGAGGAGGGAGAATCCAGTTTCTGCAATAACAACATGGAGAATCATTTTATATACCGCCCCCCTCTAAAACTTACCACTTTGGAGACAAAAATATAAAAGAAACTGCCTTATGTATGGTAGGAACACAACTTGCTTGACATATTAAATTTAAAAGAGGACATCATAGTGAACCTCTTGGAATAGAAGTAACAGACTTCTGAATATGGCAAAAAGTTTTTAAAATCATAGTATGGACACGTTTGAAGAAGAGTCTTGTCTTTCAATGTATCCAAAGGCAAAGGAAGCAAAAGAGAAAATGAACTTTTGGGACTTCATCAAAATAAAGAGCTGCATGGGGCGCCTGGGTGGCTCAGTTGGTTAATAAGCGACTGCCTTTGGCTCAGGTCATGATCCCGGAGACCCTGGATCAAGTCCCACATCGGGCTCCCTGCTTGGCAGGAAGCCTGCTTCTCCCTCTCTCACTCCCCCTGCTTGTGTTCCCTCTCTGGCTGTGTTTCTCTCTGTCAAATAAATAAAATCTTTTAAAAAAATTTTTAAAAATAAAAATAAAAATAAAATAAAAAGCTGCACAGCAAAGGAAACAATCAACAAAACAAAGAGACAACCCAAGGAATGGGAGAAGATATTCTCCCATTATATTTTTTTATACAGACAAAAAGCTGATATCCAAGATCTATAAAGAACTTCTCAAACTCAACACCCAAAAAAAGATGATCACGTCAAAAAATGGGCAGAACACATGAAGAGACACTTCTCCAAAAAAGACATACAAATGGCTAACAGACACATGAAAAAAATGTTCATCATCATTAGCCATTAGGGGAATTCAAATCAAAACCACATTGAGATACCTCCTTACATCAGTTAGAATGGCCAAAATTAACAGGACAGGAAACAAGGGTTGGAGAGGCTGGGGAGAAAGGGGACTCTCTTACACTGTTGGAATGCAAGTTGGTGCAGCTACTTTGGAAAACAGTGTGGAGATTCCTTAAAAAATTAAAAATAGAGCTACCATATGACCCTGCAATTGCAGTACTGGGTATTAACCCCAAAGATACAGAAGCAGTGAAAAGAAGGACCATATGTATCCTAATGTTCATAGCAGCAATGGCCACAATCACCAAACTGTAGAAAGAGCCCAGGTGCCCTTCAACAGACAAATGGATAAAGAAGATATGCTCCATATAGACAATGGAATATTACGCCTCCATGAGAAAGGATGAATACCCAGCTTTTTTGCAACATGGATGGGACTAGAGGAGATTATGTTAAGTGAAATAAGCCAAGAAGAGAACGTCAAGTATCACATGTTTTCACTTACTTGTGGAGCATAAGGAGTAACATGGAGGACATTAGGGGACGGAAAGGAAATGTGAACTGGGGTAAATCAGAGAGGGAGATGAAGCATGAAAGACTTTGGACTCTGAGAAACAAACTGAGGGTTTTGGAAGGGAGGGGGTGGGGCGATGGGTGAGCCTGGTGGTGGGTACTGAGGGCACGTATTGCATGGAACACTGGGTGTGGTGCATAAACAATCTTGGAACACTGAAATATAAATTATTTTTAAAAAATAAATAATTTTTTTAAAAAGAGTCTTGTCTTTCTGAAGCCATTGACCATGTCCAACCTTCCCATCAGCTATATAATTTTAAAGAACCTACAAA